>JAECWP010000143.1:0-306803 GCA_018150745.1 Drosophila sucinea | reverse complement strand
TTACACTAACATACCACATATTTTCTAGTATTTTTTATTCAGGTTGCGTGTTGAGCGCGTTAAATTCAAAATTTGAAAAAACGTTACATTTGAATTTGAAAATGCATTAAGCTCAAAATTGAAAAAAACGTTACTTTTGATTTTTAATTTGAAATGCGCTAATTTTGAATTTGAAAATGGGTTACGTTCAAAAATGGAAAAAACGTTACTTTTGAATGCATATGCCTGCTAAGTGATTCGCTTATCTGAGCAATTAATCGATTATTGTTTCAATTAATTGAACCGCATTGTGCGATAGAATTAAATCGCAATTCGAAGCAAAATAATCGATTAATGGACGCTTATGATTAATCATGCCATCACTAGTTATTTATTAAATAAATAAATAAATTTTAGTTGTTTTCGCTGAGTCGTCGTGATAGGTTCGTTTATTCGGTGTGTTGTGTAAAATAAAATGTTTGTTAATACCGGCAAAGTATCTTTGCTGTATGCAGCTCGTTTACCTGGGAGTGGAGTGCAGTATTTGAAGAAGTACAAAGGTAGTTTTAACTAATATTTAATCTTGGACAGCAGCACCTTGGGGATGGAGAAGGTCAAGCCGGTTGAAACTAATTCAATTGGCAGCAATCAGAGGGCACAGATTATGATGATAATGGATAGATTTAACTCAATTGAATACATTTAATGTACATATACTAAGTTGGATTTTGCCCTCTGGTCGTCTGCCAAACTGCGCAATATTCCGATTCTATACTATATATTTTTACTTTGTATTTTGAATATTAAAAACATTTTCATATGCCATGTCTCCCTCTCTTGTCATTTAGCAGTTCAACCTTTTCACACAAGTGCCGCCAGCAAGAACTATGTAGCCACCGCTCCCCTGCCGTTGCCCATCAATGTGGATGCCGCGGAGACCACACGCTTTTCGCCCCAGCGTTCGCGTGATATTTCGGCCACAGTGATAATGGCTCAGGCACCCATCTCGACTATTGACATTACCACGGATAATAGCTGGAGCGGCACACAGGGTGCCTCATTTGGATTGTCCCCGGATGATCCTCATGTCCAATCGTATGATTGCTTTGGTGCTGTCAGCTTGAATTCGGTGATGCAGAGCAATGTACCCCAGCCCTTTGGAGGGATGCATAAATTCTCGCATTTGAATATGCCGGGTGGTCAATGGTCCCAGGAATATAAGTTCACATCGCAGAATATGCAGAGCTCACACTATCGTGCCTTACGTGACAATGCCCGAGCGGATTGGGTGACATACGATCAGAATGCCACCATGGGAGCTGCTGGAGGTCAAGGTGAGCAGCGGTAGCATTAACAATAACCTGTTGCATGGTTTAGGCGCAGGCGCATATCAAAATTTTTTGTTTTAGGACTACCCTAACAGTTTTCGATGCAATCTTACTATTGTATATACAAATTAGGCAAAGATATTTGTTATAGAATTGTTCAGTTTAGTTTGATTTAGTTTCAGCGATCTCTGGATGTGATAAGCAAAGGTTTTTGATGATTAATATAT
This sequence comes from Drosophila sucinea, assembly GCA_018150745.1. NCBI lineage: Eukaryota > Metazoa > Arthropoda > Insecta > Diptera > Drosophilidae > Drosophila > Drosophila sucinea. Next base: position 305,269 of record JAECWP010000143.1, on the reverse strand, counting down.
TTTCATGCCATTATTTATTTGCCCTTTTTCACTAGTGTTGTTAATCCTATTCGAGCTGATTGATTACCTATTTAAGGCATAATTTTCAAAACTTATAGCTAAAACCAAATTATTTTGATTGAGAACTGTTAGGGCAGCTTTTCAACATTTGGCCAAACTTCATTTGCATTGCATTTTTATTGAATGTCAGGCTTTTCCATACGTCGCAACTTTAGCACAGAGCGTGGGGCAACATCGCCCCCCACCTCGACATCAGCCACACCCACCACTCCAGAAATGCAAACTGCATCCACAACGCCAGAGAACCTGAGCAAAAAGGAGCAATTGAAACGTGCCTTTAAAGAATATGGTGCCACCATTGTGGTCTTTCATGTGGGCATGTCTTTGATGTCTCTGGGTGGCTTCTATTTGCTAGTATCCAGGTAAGAACTAACCCCCAGCATCTGCATGTGTCTAACTCTAATCGAAGCACAAGCTGCCAGTTATTTTATCATTCTAATTCACCTTTACTCGTTTCTTTTTAGCGGCATAAATTTTGTGCCTATTTTGGAATTCCTTGGCATTGAGTCATCAGCTATAGGAGAGAAGTTGGCCACCGGCAGTACATTCGTTGTGGCCTATGCCGTTCATAAGGTGTTTGCTCCAGTTAGAATAAGCATCACACTGGGATCCGCTCCATTTATTGTACGATATCTGCGTGCCAAGGGATTTCTTAAGCCAAAGATCAAGGGCACCTAAAATAAACTGAGTGCTATCGATATTTATCTACTATTATTGTTCTATTCATATGCAAAAATCATTTTATATGTATACCTATACAATTTTCATAACCAATATATACCAATTGCAAATGTTTCGAAAACATTCAAAAAAGCAAAACTAATTGTGTGATACTTTGTTTTAAAAATGTATAAACAAAGCTTATCTTGTGTGGAAAACTAATTTAAATCATCTGTAATTGAAATCTAATTTCAAGAAGCAGAATACTAAATGAAACAAACTAAATTTGTTTAAAACGAAAGTCTAGACGGCATTAGCGCTATATTTTTTATAGTTCACTATTTTGTTTTTTGGGATCACTTTATCAAGAATATCTTAAACAGAGTATACAAAGTTGGATCATCATTAACTAAGTCTTCAGTTTCTATTAGAAACTAAATTAGGATCAAGTGATTCCTGATGACTGACTGTGTATGAAAAATTAATTGAAATCATTTGTAATCGATATGGGGAAGTTAATTAAAGAGACTGATTTGTCTAACGCTTTTTAAAAGGACTATACTATGTATTTAGATACGTTTTCCTTCTCTACTTGAGCCTGCTCATTCGAAAATTATAATGCAAAAAAGTCAAGTAAATTGTCAATATATAAAATAATAAATGCAAGCAAAAGCAATTAAATCGAAAAGCTAACAAAACTTTAACTTTATATTGTGAACGTTTTAAAAGACTTGTGTACCTATATGACATGAAAGCCTTGGAATCAAATATTTATATTTTTTTAACAATTGTTATTCGAATGATAAGAAACCCCGTAGGGCTTGACTTTCGTACAGTCGATCAATATTGTGTGGCAAACGCTAATAATTTCCATAAGCTTCCAAATAAACAGCGTTTGTGATAAATTTATAAAGATGGTTCAATCAATAAGCAATATTACTTCAAACCAAAGAATAAGAATTTATAGCAAACTTTTAAGTTAAATCTGGAACTGCCCAAATAAAAAGAGAATCTACAAGCTTCCTCTACTTTCTTTAACTAATCTAACTTAGTTCACGCCAGATTTTCCCAAATTAATGATAAACACTTCAATTTACAATTTCTTCAAGTTCAATTTATGTGTTTTTCTTGGCATTTCTGTTTGTTTTGTTTTTTTTTTTTAGACTTTTTCTTTTTAGTTGATTTTTGTTTTTTCTTGCATATTTATAGAAAAAATAGTTATAATTTCTTAGTTGTTCACTACACACTTTACATTTTTCACGTTTTTTTTCTTTTATGGGCTTAAGCTATAAATTATTTGATTTGATGTAAACAATAAATGTAATATAATAAGACTTAACAGTTAGACAAAAAGCGGCTGGAAGAAACAAAGTAACAAATTTCCAAATGAATGAATTTCTCCCCCTCAATCATTCTCATGCTACACACACATACTACATACATTCATATATATGTCCCCCCATATTCCCATTATGCCATTATCATACTCCATCTTCGTCGTCCTCCTTCTTCACACTCTTTTTGTACGCATTTTCTTGTTTAAAGCCTAAAAACTAATTGTAATTGTACGTCAATCGCCGTCGATGCCACGAGAATAAATGAATAAATTTCAGTTTAGTTTCGCTTGTTAGTAAGTATTAACGGCCTCCTCGTCGATTTGCGCTTCGAGTTTTTCCTCCTCTTTGGCTTTGCGTCGCTGTATCCAGGGCATAAAACTCCATAGACTCGCGCCGGCAAGTAATGTCAGACCCAATGCATGGAAGAGCGGATTATAATCTTGGACCGCTTCGGCCCAATAATTGCACAAAGGTGGTCCGACCAGTTGTAGCAGGCCATTGACAAACAAGCTGATGCCATACGATGAGGTCAAACGTTCTGTACCCAGCATATCGGCCATAATGACAGCCGTAATGCCCACATATATACCGGAGGCGAGACCAAAGAGGGCACACCAGAAGCATACATGGCCATAGGAATAGGCAAATGGTAGTAGAGCAAGTGAAACGCCTGACACAGACAATCCTCCAACAAAGTACCAAGTTTTCGGTATAAAACCCATATCCGATAGCGCTGATCCTCCAATGCGTCCAATCAAATCGGTGGCCGAGACAACAGACAGCAAGTAAGCCGACAGAGATTTGTCAAAACTTCTTGCCTGACCAAACGAGGGCAAAAGTATGATAAAGTTCGTGTAACTGATGGCATTGGTCGAATTTGAAATTAGTATGACCAAGTACATGGGATCCTTGAGTAGGCTAAGATCAAAGAATTTCGAACGCTCCGATGCCTGTTTTTTGCCACCTTTTGTTTTATCTGGATCCTGTGTCGCATCCTGTACACCGGTTGTGTCTCTATCTGCAGCAGCCGAACCGGCCGAACGCAGCGATAAATGTGAGGAGAATTCTTTGGGCTGGAAGGACAATGTGCTTCCATGATATGGTGTACTAACGTAGAGAAAACTGCTGGTCGACGGCGAACGTTTAGCTAGGCGTGTTCTTGAGGTATTCCTTAGCGTTAGTTTATTGGAACTTGATCGTCCTTCGGGTACGGCATAGAGCGAAGATTGCGAATTGAGTTGACCCGGAGTGAAAGTTTGATTTCTTTGAGGCAATCTCACGGGTGTGCTGATTTTTCTCGTTCTCGGTTGGAACTCATCGCCGGGTTTCGAGTAATTCTGGACCACTGCAGCTGAGGCACTTCTTACAAACTGCTGCTTATCATCATCGGGCAGATAGAGCGGCGATGGTGGCGAATTGTAAGGCAATAATTGTTTCTCTCCCGCTTGATCTGGATCCTCAGCAGTTTCGTCGACATTCTCGAATTTCATCACAATGCCAATATCCTCCTCCTCGGGTATATCATCCAATGCTTGACTGGCACGCGGCACTCTAATCATATGCTGTTCCACGGGCTCATAGAACAAAGCAGCCACAAATACATTTAACGTTATTCCACCCATGATCAGGCAAGATCCGCGATATCCATAAGTTTCCAGCAGCCAGCGGAGCACAGGCGGTAGAATAATGCTACCCAGGGCACTGCCCGAGATGCAGAGGCCATTGGCTAGGCCGCGATATTTCACAAAATACGAGGTGACAATATACACTGTGGGTGGAAAGGAGAGACCAGCGCCAATGCCAACCAGAACGCCATAACTGAAAGAAGGAAAATTTAAATTTAATTAATATATATTTTTATGTTTAAAAATGTTTTTTTTAACGCGAAAGGTAGAAAATCAGTAAAAAAGGAAGCCTGCGAGTAAAACGAATCAGAATTGTTAGAGAATATCAAAAAGGGAAAGAAACGATGATCTTGCTTTCATTTTTAAGAATATCTGTTTGTCTTTAAGTGTAGTGTGGATTGAAAAGTTATTTTCTCAGAAATAAAACTTTGTTATACCATTAAAATGTTTTTGTTTTAATCTTTAATTTTGTGATTCTCAAGAACTACGTCGGAAGCTAGTTGAAAACTAAAGTTTGTTAACACAAAAAAGCGTCGCTTAACTTGTGAAATATTCATTTTTTATTTAGAAGTACAGAAATTCGCTTGTGAAACATATGAGACCGCAGTAGAAATGAATCCAAGTTGTTCCCGACTTTGAATTATTTGTTTCAACTTGCTCATAGAAAATTTAATGATAAGTAACAACAAATAAATTCAATGCAAAATTAATATTCAAAATTGTCCTTTTATTTACCTGATATACAAGTATCCAACCGATGATGCCCAAAACGATAATATCATGCCCAGTGAGGCCGAAGCGCCGCCTAGTAGGGTAACCGTACGATATGAATACTTAACTGAAAGAATACTTGATACAGGTCCTGCAAAAGAACGTTTATCTATTAGTTAAATTCTTTAAAATATTTAAAAATTATTTACCCAATGAACTGTACAGAAAGTAGCATAACGCCGGTATCCATGAGGCCTTTGTTGGCGAGACATTGAACGCTTCCAAGAACTCAACGAACAGGACACCGAAACTCTTTATTGTGCCGGGGATGAGAATGTTGGTTAAACATGATCCAAATAGAACTAACCAACCCCAGCCGCCATCGGGTGGCACCAAATCAAATTCGCAACTGTCATCCTTCTTTTTTAATAGGCTAACTGGAAATGCAAAAAAAGAGAAGTGGGACAAAAGAATTAGTTAAAAGTGTTTTTATTTCGTTTTCGTTATTCGTTAGGTTATCTTTAGTTACGCAAAAATACTGTACGCAGTTAAGAGAACGTTTATATCTATAATTTATATCGTATAAAAATAATCCCCAGGGTCTCCCTCCCAGCCATTCGTACTCCAGTTTCAAGTACCATACAAAAATTAATGAGCCCACCCCAATTACTTTTCAAGTATTTGCAATGTTTTGACTGTTTCGGTTTTTAGTTTTAACTCCCGACACCTTCCAGAGATATCTTATCTTGGGTGTATCACTGTGGGCAGTGGGTATTATTATTTGTGTCCAGGCCTCGTGGCCCCCAACCAATGAGAAAAGACACACAAACAAGACTAATTTTCGTTGTTTTCTACAACAAAAAAATCTTATCTCTAGGGAGCCAATCGCCTGATATTTGTGACGAGCTAAGCCGGCAAAACGTGTCCCGAATAGCCAACGTGCTTTGATTGCTCGAAATCAGGGCACATAGACCTCAAGATAGGGTTTACAATCTCCACGAGTTTTTTCTTTAACTGAATGACTCAAGAATTTCGCTACTCGGAGAGTATAGCCTGACAACAGTTAAATATCTTGTGTTATAAATTAAAAAATCTGGGTATTTCTCCAAGGTCGAATTTTGACGAAAGGTGAAACTTATAGCTCTTGATGCGCACTAGTATATAGCTGATACTAAGGTGGATTTTGGGCGAGTGTTCGTTTTCAAGTCTCTTTTAAGACAAATTACTTTATTTCCGAATAATGTGCAGATATATACACCTAGAAGGTTGGATCTGTCAATGTACTTTTAAATAAAGAAAATAAATCTTAGGTGAAACCCAAAGGAATAATTTATATATTTCGAAAATGTTTTAATTCCACTTGTGGGTCAATTTTTTATCACTACTAATCATATTTATATATTTCAGTAGAAACGTTTAGAACAGAAATTTTGCATTAGAATAATGCAAAATGCATTATGAATAAATGTAAAATTCTCTTATATGAGGAAAATTGAATAGATTTCTTATTAAAAAGTATGTTACATCATCATGATCGAAGAGTATTTGCAGGGCTGACTGTACTCGGGATTTTTAGAGGTGGTGATGAGATGAGACAAGGGGTTTTGAGGTAATTGAGAACGACCTTTTATGGTGACTGTACTTACTTGTGCTCAACCGATTATTCTCGTTTTGTAATGTGAGACTTTGCGGTTATTATTAATAAGCTTCATAAATCTTATATAGGCTCAAGGCATTATCATTATATATACAATATTTAAACAACAATCTAAAACATCATGACGTCGAAAAGATGTTAGAAATATTGATCGATTTTTCAAATGAATCATTTTTTCCGAAAAAGAAGTAATTTGAAAAATTATAACAATGTGCTTTCTTTGTGCTTGCTGCTGATATTATCAATTTGATCGATTAGGTTCGATCGATCATCAATCCAGACAAATGTCGTAGTTAAAGAATCGCCAGACATTTTGAGGGGGTGTTCCCTGTATTTATAGTGCGTTGTTGGTGTTGTTGTTGTTGTTTACTGACCTGTTTTATCACTATTTTCTTTTGTGGTTCCATTTAATTTATGATCTTTGCTGTTTGCTTTATTTGCATTTTGTGTACTTAAAACTTTTTCTTTATCCATGGTCTGTAAGAAGAAGAGAAAGAGAGAAAGAAATATTTTTGATGTGTTGTTTTTTGTTGTTGTTGTTGTTCGTTGGGGAAAAGAGACAGCAGATTTTTAAATATTTGTTATTCAGAATATATGTACATAGGTATGATGAATGAGCGGGTGAAGGAAGAGGACAAGATGGTGGTCGACTTTTAGGGCTTGAAGGTGTGATTCACAAATAGAGAAAAGAGACGAAAAAAAAACAGGAAATTGCGCCATATGCTTTCTACAAAAATGTGTACATATACATATATATACTCGCTAAAATTTGCTTTGGCACAGAAGTGGCGGAGGCGGTACGTATCTGGCGTAAACTGGTACCCCCAAGTTCCAATTGCCGGGTTATCTTTATAATCTCTGTATAGCAGCTCGACCATCATCTCATCATCCCACCAGTAATCGCTCGCTAAATGCCAAACTCGTTTCGTCATTAAAATGCAAAAGCCTTCGAGATAACTGACTCTCTCGTCGAGGTACAAAATCCAAATTGATTATGGAAGAACATTGAAACAAAAGTCTAATGCCATGATTCTTGTCTATTCTAGTTTAAAAATGTTTAGTCCAACGACCGACCCACATGTTGTGATGATGTCTTGTTTTCCCCCATGACTCATAACATCAGCGATCAAGGATCATGACATTTGTGAATGTTCGTCGTTCTCCACACAAACAATGTGTATTCTTCGCTTGTTGTTTTGTTTTTCATTTCATTTCATTTATTCGTTTTGCGTTGTTGTCGCTATATGATGAAACTTTCTAGAGGCCCCCCAATGACGTCATGCTTCCGAGCGTTATATGAATGGACATACATATATTTCACTCTCAACCACAAGAAATTGATTGTGTTGGTTAATAATAATGGGATATACATATATTTGTATGGTAGATTGGGATATACATAAATGATATAACAAGAAATGTTGGGGGGAAGGCGGAAGGAATCTATAAATTTTAATTACACACGAGAGCTCATCAAAAATTTTTGCCTACAATTTGATGGGGTTAAGTCAAATTTCATGTAAAATAATTATTTCTTCTCCATCATAATAATTACTTTGAAATTCTTATATTTGCTTTAAAGTAAATGTAATATTTCTACTAAAAGTAACTGGATTAAATAAAGTGAGGAAATAATATATCTCCCTATCGGCTGTTTATTTTTGAAACTTTAAAGATTGCCCTCGTTTCGTTTACTCAATGTGTGTACAAATGTTCTCATCAGAAGAGAAAGTAACCCAAATAAAAAATCATCACGAAAGAGAATATAGAACTTGACAGCCAATTTTCAAATTTTAAAACACTCCAATTGAAATTGCGTACATTTTTGTTTCCAGAAATGTTATGGAACTGAACCGAATATACAAACCAATCAAATGAATATGATTTATTTACTGAAAGTCAGTTACAGGTAATGATCGCAAACTAAAGCTGCCTCTTTTTTGTGAAAAAAATCTGAACTATCCTACATATTTCTGGAATTCTACATACTAAATTGGATTGGCTGTTACTAGAGATCTCGTTCAGGCAAACGGACGAAAATGGCTATTGACACTGATCAGGAATATATAAGTATACGTATACGTACGTACTTTATGGGGTCAGAAATTCTTTCTTCAGTCTATCTATGCCATTTTACCCTGGGTGCAGGGTATCAAACTCTTTTTATTTTGCCTTATTTTGTTTCGTATGAAACAATAATAACAATTCGAAATTGTAAATAAATGCGAGGATAAGATAATAAAATCAAAATAAAGAAATTAGCAATTCCCCTATTAATGTTTACCTTGATTAAACAAAATACAACTAAATAGGGGATTTCCGGTGATCAACTCAATTATCATATAATATAAAACACGTTCCGAATTAAAATTTGTAGTTCTTATTTTGGAGCCTTTTCATGTTTTACAAACTCCAATTCTAATTTCCGGGATTTCTAAATTGTGAGCGAATGTTTAAATACGTTATTGTAGCCCAAGTTGAATTCTAGTTTCGTTTTAACGCAAGTCCAACAATTGTAAACAACTGTATTGCATATAAATAAAGTAATAAATATCAGCAACTTCCTACTTATAGTAGAATTATGTCACAATGTCCACACATTTATACCTCAAATAAGGGTGTACTTAAAATACAACAATAAATATCTATAGAATGTAGTATGCCCTATAAGTGCGTTGTAGGCGCATTAAATATGCAAATATCTAAGTATACACATTAAAAATAAAATATGCACAGAAGAACATAATGGATATGCCTGTTGTCCAACGACGCCATCAACTCATCGGTACGTTGCGTTGCGTTTGTTGCCCCCAATTTCGCATTGAAGGTCGTTTCCTGAACCGTTTTGTGATTAAAAACTGAACTAAATGAATTGTCGCTGCTGAAAGGGACAAACGGCAAACAACAACATACAGATATATGTATGTATCTTTGTACATTGTAACAAATTTCCAACTCAATTCAATTCTAGTAATTGAAACGTATTGAAAACAATTACAATTACGACGAATGTGTCTGAATGTTTGCGTATGAACTTTCCATTTAAATGAACACGAGGTCCAAGTTATTTTACAAGTTGCCTTTCAATTTGCAATCATTGAGAGATGAGTCGAGTTGAGCTGAGGGAAGTGCCGAGCAGAGCTCAATTATTGAAATTGTGTAAATAATTTAGTAATTGTTTACGCCTAACAAATAACCACAAAACAATTGGTTAGTGGAAGTGAGCTTGTTGACAAAAAGTTTCCCAAAAATTGAATAAACGTACATGTGATAGACTTCAAAGCGTGGCAATTATTATTAAATATATTCAGCTGTTCAACTATATCAGAAATAGCCAAAACATAAACAATAAATCACGAAAATTAAATCAAAAGCTTAGCTACTAATTAAAGGCCTAATTTGTTGTTTTTCAAATCTATAAAGATATTTTTTTTCTGCTGTTATAGATGTCTGATCTAAGACATAGATTGATTATTCATGTATTGTCAAAATAATAACTACAATTAGCAAACTTTTAATTATGACAAATATGTTTTTAAAATTGCAGTGAAATAAGCTTGCGAATTGTTAAGCCTTGAAGTAGATCAAATTAGGATTAACCTAAAAGGAGTATTTTTTTTAGTGGCAATACAAATATCAAGGAAAAATGCGTTTTATTTATTTATTTCAAAAACAACTTCAAACATTATAAAAATGTTTGTAAATACAATCAGGATTGCGGCAAGCGATTCGAAAAAAGTCTGTTTGTGGTAAACATCAAATTTGATAATGGATCATTTCAATTTAAAAATGAAAAAGTTTATGAGCAGTATTTGTTAAATGCAATTCTATTAAACAATAACACTTGCTCTAATTTTTCCGAAATTGCAGAATATTGAATATTAGAGTATTAAAAAATTAAATGCAAAACAAAACTTTAAAACCTTAACAACCCCTCTAAAAATGTTCTGTCTCTGAACTAACAATAAGTCATCTGTTGAGAATGACTAGCGACATTACGTTTTTTATTGTTATAACGTGATTATATCACGATTTCAAAATGAAGTGTCAATTTAATATTTAATGCCAAGGAAAAACGAAAAAAAATTGCCTTCATGACGGAATGTGTGGTAAAAACATTTCATTTCATTTTTTGTATTTTTGCGAACCTTTAACTTTCTAATGGAAATCGATTAAGAAAACGTGCCTTTCTTCTAGGTTATTCATGTGAGAAAAATTCTGACTAACTTTGTCATAAATCACTTGGTCACAATTGAAAAATAATTACTTTTAATAATTGTGAAAAGAAGCACCTGGCTTACTAACGAGGATAATTATTGATAGGACCCACTACATACACCTCAAGGCTACAGTCTACTTACTTTTGTTTTCGTTTTACCATTCGATGAGAGGGCATCGATTTACAATACTTACAAAGTCTAGAAGTCACTCAATTATGTCTCAGTTATTTGTTGCTAATTGCTGATAACATATTTGTTTACTAGACGTCTCTCACGTTATTCGTAGGTATTGTATATTTATTTATGACGTGTGCACCCGATGGCAATTTACTTTGTACTGCTGCTGGGATACTTCTTTCTACTTCAAACCACAAGCAATTAAGGGACCCGCCAAGTCAAAACAATAACAAAAGTAAGATAAGCTACTACGTCTACTGGCGGGATCTTTCGCGTATCGTGATAAGAAATAGCCAAAGCAACCCACACAGCTGCTTGTCACAGAGAGAGAGAGAGCGAGATAAAGAAGGCAAAAATTTTTGCTTCCCGGTTTCGGGTTAAGCAGTAAGTATAAAAACATTCCCAGAAAAAAACGCACTTAATTGTTTACAGTACCCAGAGACACAGGAGGGAGGTAACGAGAAATTAGTACATTTTGTTGAGACAGGTCATAAAAATAAGTATAGTATGGGCTCTAAGCCAAGTGCAGGTAGAGCGAGATACTTTCAGGTAGTCGTCACTCAGACTCCGGTTCTCTTTTTGCGTAGACAAAAGTCGATGGCAGACAATGAGTCGTCGGCTGATGTGTCTTTTGTCAATTTACAAGCAAAACAACAAGGGGAAATGCTAACACGCAACAGCTGTTTCTTATCGATAATGGGGGAGTGAGTGAGACAGCGGCAAATAAAGTGCATTGGCCCTGAGAACCCCAAACCCCCACACACAAGAAAAAGAGGCTTTACTCATCGTCTCAACGTCTCAATTAGAGACCGCCTCCATAAGGAGGAAGAACAATAAACAAAAGAGCTAAAGATTAAGACGCAAAAATCAAAGATACAAACAACACTAAATGCGATGTCTGTGTGCATGAATTTGCTATTAGCACATTTGAAAATTGTTTATTTAAATAAATGCCATAATATTTTTATTTTTCTATCCATGGGCTTGCCAAAATTATTATATTTTTCTTCTTCATATGCACAAAACAAAGCATTTCCCTTTTTCTCTAAAAGAAGTGTGTAAATATAGTTTTAAGCTAATCAGATATGCATTATTCGAGTCGCAACCAAATGGGTATACCCTACACCCTTGTATCTTAAATGCTGCGCGGGTAATTTTTTTTTTCGAATTATAGGGGCGAATGTGGGTGTGGTAAAAGTCTGAAGCAAATTTAATCTGTGAACAGAAGGATCTAAAGAACGAATTTGGAGATTGTTTCTTTTATGGCATGGACGGAAGGACGAACTAAAGAACATCTCTTAATTGACCTTGCTGATCAAGAATATAAGTACATACTAACCGTTTGGAGTCGAAAAATACTCTTTTCCGTGAGTTACGTTAGTTTTTGACGACTAACAGCATTTTAAACATTACGTTTAGTCTGAGGAAAGTTCGCACAGTGATTACAATTACAACAACTGAGTCTCACCATAATCTCGTTTAGTTTCAGAAGAAACACGTATGTATGAGGTCATGACTACTACTTATAAAGCTATTAAATCATAATCGACTGATTAATCAAAATATGCAGCAATTACATCACTGGATGGTCGAAATAAATGTTTATTTATTAACTGATAATAACCAAAGGAAATATAATAACAACGACAGCAGCGATAGAGTTAACACAGATTCGCCGGTCTGGGCGCGCCTCAAAGCAAATATTAAATATTTGAAAAGAAATGCTCTTTCGATTCAGTTCATTGGTTATAATTAATTTAGTCAATATATGTATAAAACAACTTTTTCGAATCCTGATGTTAATGTTAATGACTTTTGTGCAAATGCGTCATAATCGTTCAGCGTTGCTTTATACTTAATTTTACGTTCGTTCTGTTTTGTTTGTTTTTTTTAGCAAATAAATATTAATTGGAGAGCGGTCGGAGAAGTTTGTGTTATGTCTGCGCTGCGGATTCAAGTGAAATTGAAACTAGAATATTTTCTATTTTCAGTATTTATTCGAACGTACATTGGCCTTCAAGAAATTGAATCATAAAAAGACAATTGTAGGACGACTTTGTTATTTTCAATGAAATGACCCCGATATCTATGACTAGTAATACGGATATGTACAACAATACTTTTCCATTGAGAATATTAATTTTCAGCCTCAATTTCCTTCTATTAAAACAATAAAGTAAAATAACACTCAGATAGTTATCTGATAAACTTTAGGGGAATCCCAAAAAAAAAAACTTTTATTCAAATACATCAAATGAATAAATCGATGTCAATATACTGACAACAAAAGTAACAATTTGCTATTGCCAAATTGTCTTTAATTGATTTCACATTTTAACTGATCGAGTTAGATCATTGTCATTTGATGGTCATTAAAAGCAATTATCTAATTTTTAAATTAGAACTTTGTTCAAGTAAGTAAGGTTTAAAAACCATATAGATAGAATAGAAGTTTGCTAAAATCGTTAAGTTAAGAAATCAAAAGTTAGTTTACAATATTTTGCTAAGGTTCTACAATCTATTTCTTAGTTAATTTTGATGTCATTGTTTATTTTCTATTTTATTGAAACTGAAATCTTTGTTATTGAATCAATTTCATGGTATTTGTGTGTATTGTTTGAACGTTCTTTGTTATCTTATTTGCGATTTAAGCAATCAATTTGTCCTTCTTTATCAATTAAAGTGGCATAACTTGACTAAAAAAAAATAAAAACAATCTAGAATGAACATTCTATACTCTTGCTAATTGACATATCTTTGATTTATATTATACAGCCAACAGATATCGTTATAATATAATAAATACTACAAAAACCACAATAAGTTGGTCTACTAGCTATGAGTATTAATTGTAATAATTGTTGCTACGTCTATATAAAATAGAGTTGAGCAACTTTTTTGGCGGTAATATTAAGTTATCGATATAAAACCTGTTTATTTTGATTGCAGTAAAAACATCTTGACCAAAAGACAGTGACCTTCGTTCTTTTATTGTCCGCCCACAATTGTTGGTGAAAATAAAGCTAAGGTCTCTGAGTAATGTGTTTGTTAGCCGAGTTTTTGCCGTATTATTTATTAAATCTAATATTATGGAATCTATGTATGTACATATGTCGAATGTGGTTAAGGATAATAAAAGGAAATAGTAGAAAGAAGAAGTGAACTTTCTTTTTTCACTTTATTTTGTTCACTTTTGCAACTAATTTAAGCATCGAGACAAACTATCAAAATTTCGAAATGTGTATAATGGCCTCATCTTGTTGTTGAAGCAGTTTTGTTGCGCCTAACTCCTGGGCTTAAAACATCAAAGCATGTTTTAACTAGACTACAAAACGCATTCAAAATAGTTACACTGCAGAGGTCGAAAACCCTTATTTATGTGATCTGTAGATACATACAATACAGACATATTCAGCCTCCAGCGGGTTGAAAATAATTCGAGGTCTTTCCCCTCCCTGACAGTGGGCAAGAACATAAGGTCAACACCAAGGCTCACCAGTTTAGGAGGGTAGATCTCCTCTGAGTCACCGCAGGTCGCCCGAATGAGTGAGTGTACCTACATACATACACACATACATATGTATGTATGTATGTAAAAATGTTTATGCCCTAACATTGACCCAATTTATTACTGAGTATTTTTTAAGCGAAAATAAGAACAAGAAACACTAAACTAAAAAAAACCCCACAAAGCGAGCAAACAAGTATTTGTATTTGTATTGAGAGAGATAGCAAATACAAGCACAATAACAACAACAATAATACGAACAACATCGGGCCCCCCTACAAACACACTGGCATTTTTATGCTGCTGCTGTTTGTACTGTTGTTGTTGTTTTTGCTGTCGCTGTTCCCTCTGTTGACGCGCGCGTATCGGGGCCTGGCCGCGGCTATTGGCTGCAAGTAAAATAGTAGTTGAATCTAGTAAAAAGAGCAGCGTAACAACAACAACAAAAACTCAGCAATAACAGGCAAATGGCATTGAGAACTTGGACTTTATCGCAGATTTTCCATTAGAAATCAGAAATAATAGTTGTTGTTGCTATCACGCCCACAAAAAACACACACTAGAAAGGGCTGCAAAAATTTTGGTGTTTGGATTTGGGGCTTGATTTATTCAGTAGTTCATCGCCCTTGAAGCGCCAAATGCGACAACCAAGAGAGAGTGAGACGACGTCAGAGAGAGAGAGAGACGCACCGAGAGAGAGGAGAGAGTGAGAAAGAGGCGCTGGCTGCTGGGTCGGGTCAGCTGTTCATTGGGAGCACTTTTTCTGTCTCTGTCATACAAAATGTGCTAATGTTTTTGTTGTTTTATTTTTTTTAAAGAAACTCACCTTAAATTTAATTTCTTAGCTAATGTAAATTCGTCCAGGACCAGAGGGGGGTGAGGAGAGGAGCCTCGTTACACCCACACGCACACGGACACACACACCACACGGACACTCACACAAAGACATATACAGTTAAGACGCACGTTTTATTTTGAATACAAATTTGTTGTTGCTGCTACCGTTGTTGTTGTTATTGGTTTTGACTGTTACATGACATTCACAATTCGCTGCACACTTTATTTTTTGTTTTTAGCAAATTTAGTCTTTTATTTTTTTTTTTTACTTTTTTATAATATAGTGTTTGGTGTAAAAATCGTTTATTTACAAAAAATATTACACTATATACACGGTTTCTCTAGTTATGCTATATATATATATCTAGATATATATATATATATGTACGGATCTTGTTTGAAATATATTTACAAAAACAAAACTAAATTTTAAATTAAATTAAATTCATGCGCGAAACAAAAACACGTCGTCTTTTGCGGAGCTCAAAATTGAGACTGA
Source organism: Drosophila sucinea (assembly GCA_018150745.1). NCBI lineage: Eukaryota > Metazoa > Arthropoda > Insecta > Diptera > Drosophilidae > Drosophila > Drosophila sucinea. Next base: position 289,978 of record JAECWP010000143.1, on the reverse strand, counting down.
TAACATTCATCGATTTGCTATCGATACCGATGTGGCAAAAATAGTTGGTTATCGAACGCGAAACGCAGAATGCGTGTTTTCATTATGCCCCATCCTCACCATGGATGCGTCTGTATTATCGATAGAAATGCTGTTTTCTATGCACAGTGTGTATAGATATTCATACGTACATATTTTAATGGTTACCGAAATATATGGCGATTTTAGAACAAATATTATTAATAGCAGTAAGTAATATATATTTTTTTAGGAGAATCGGGAACGCTTTATTTACCATATCCTTTAATAATGATATGGTACAAGAATATCTCGCTTTGTTGTTAATGGAGTCATATTTGGTTACTATATTTGGTTTTTTTCTGACATTGGTAATTATATTTGGCATCTGGTACTCTTTTTAAATTAGTAGGTTTCAAATTTAATTTATAAAATTTCTTAATTAATATAAAATATATATTAAAAGAGTGTACGAATTCTTTTGACAGCGACTGTCTGTTAACTAACGAGAAAAATACTAAAATTTAAAATTGGTATTGCTGGCAAACAAAAAAACAATGCCGTATTTTTGTAACTGACTTAATTTGAAAGCTAGTTTCATGATTGGAATTTTAAGTAATTTGTTTTGATAGTAAAAGTAATTAATTGTGTATAAAATTATAACTGACTTCAAATTGGTTAAATAGATTGAGAAATTATTTTTGTTTCCACTTAAAGCTGAATTTAAAATTAACTTTGAATTAATTAAAAGATTCTGAAATTAGTAACCGTTTCCATAAAATTTTTAGGGTAAATCTAGATAATCTACCCAAATTAGATAGAAAGCGTGATCCTTACTGCATATATTTTCATTATATAGATATTTTTTTATTCCACGAACATTTATTAATAATAAAATGATGATCATTAGACGACAATTACAATTATTGTGTTGAATCGCAAGAATGTAATTAGTATTAGTTTAGTATACGCGTGTTGGGTGCTCTTCAATGTGCATTAGTTAGTACATATGTATTGTTTATCACTTTGATTTAACTCATTTAACGTCGTAGATCAAAATTTGAAGAGGTCAAGAAGTTGATCTATTTTTTCACAACTTAATGACCTCATTACAAAAGCAAATTAGAATTCGGAACAAAAAGTACAGTACCTACCAAAATTTAAAACATCATATATAAATACTTCATAGGTCCAGATAAATGTAGGTACCCAGCCATGAAGTACTTAAAATACTTTTCGTTGTTTGTCATACGTCTTTATGCTTCTATGCTTAACCCATATTGGTGGACTGGTGCTTATTGTTACCTGAAGCACTCGCAGGTGCGTCATTCGTGAGACAAGTCGGTATGGCACTCGACCATTTGCCATTCTTCATGCACTTGAGAACCTTGGAGCCACGCAAATCGAGTCCGGCGTCACAGGTAAATGTGACACTTTCCCCAATGGCATAATAGAACTTAACCGAGGACATACGGCCACTTATGACGGTGCCCGGATACGAACAGGCCTGCACACATTTGGGCAAGCCGCCAGACCAGCGTCCGTTATCCTGACAGGCAATTATTGGCTGACCTTGCATCATATACTCCGGGTTGCAATTGAATTGGATCACATCGCCGGCACGATAGGGTGCCGAGCCTTGTGCGTAACCGTTTTGCGGTGCACCGGGATTATCGCATTGCACCTCGACACATGAGGGGAATGGTGTGGCCCACTCCCCGTTCGGATTACAGATGGCCTCCGAAGGACCTCGCAATCCGTAACCCGACGAGCATGAGAATGCCGCTCGGCCGCCCACTTCGCGCGAAAGGACTGAAACGCGCGGCGAGCTCACATTGTTGGGCAGCGGTATATCGCCGCATTCGACGCTTTCGCAAACCGGCAACGGTGCGCTCCAATTGCCACTCGGCAAGCAAAATAGCTCCGATGCGCCAATCAACGAGTTGCCATTGGCACAGGACAACAGCACGCGTGTGCTCAGCTTCGTATCGTTTGTATTTACAATGAGGCCTCGTCGGATGGGTATCTCTGGGCAATTGATGGCAACGACCACCACTTCGACGGCATGTTCATGGCGCGCTGGTGTCATACACGAATAGAAGCCAGTGTCCTCGCTAATGGCATCTACAACGCTCAAGCGATATTCCAGCGTTGAGTCTCGTCCTTCATCTGCTTCCGTCACCCAACCTTCAGTGTAGTTTCTACCAAAGAAAAAAAAACAAATTTTAGGCCTTCCAATAATGACATTATGCTCACGGTACCCACTTATATGTATGAGTTGTAGTCCATTTTGGATTACCAAATCGTCGCATCCACAAACATTCCATGAAAAGTGTCGTTCCGGGATACACAATCAATTTGCCATCATTACTCTGGGCAATGGGTCCGTTCTGATGACGAAAAAGTATAGTTGGGGCCTTCTCCACTGCAATCAGAAGGTTATACATATATTAGACGCGGTTCACATACAGTATAGTGTTGTTACCTACTCGCATAATCATTCTCCTGATTAAGACCAGCGCACATGGGCTTAATGTTCGTCCATTCCGAGTGTATGCAAGTGCGTTCATGGCTTCCAGTCATCGAGAACTTACCAATGTCCACACATCTGCAATATGGAGATCCACAGATTACTCTAAGAAAAGTAGTCAATTATAAGCTCACCTCGAAATAATGGTTGCTCCAGGTGGAAATTCAACTATATCCTCTCGGATTTCCAAATCATTATAGAAGCTAACCACATTCGGTTCGTTGTTCTTGAACAAACATGTTCCATTTTCTTATAAGGTGAAGAAGCAAATAAAGTGTAAAGACAATGTAAAACTCATCACAGTGGTGCCTAACACCCTTACTACAATTGTACCTAAAAACTATATGGAACACTTCCCAATTGATCCTATGAAGCTATGTAACACTTACCACAATTGTAAGAACGTCCAATCCACTGTCCATCATCGCATACAATACGCCAGGTTTGTCGATCTCCAGCCGCATTGGGAATGCAATTAAAGAAGATCTCCGTGCCACTCTCATAGATTCCTTCTATTTCCGCATGATCGGCATTTCTGAAAATTACATTTGGTGAGCTAATCTTGGCTAGTACCTCGATAAAACTCACTTATAAACCAATGCTCCATCGGTAAGACTAGGCGGACCACACATCTTCATGTCATCATGATCATCGGTGTCATTGCCATGATCGTGATCGTTATCCAACTCATTGTGCTCAATCTTGGGATGTGGCGTTGTGGGTGTTGTATGCTCCAGTTCCTGGCGGGACTTACGCAAGCCCGATTCGCAGGGTATGCTTGGAGGTGTTAGAACACCCTTGTTACAAGACATTTCAATCGGATTGGCATTCGTCGAGAGTTCACAACGCACACTAACAGCACTACCATGTCCGATAGTGAGACCAGCACGATAACCACCCTGGAATGGAGAGTAGTTCATATTCACATCTGCTGGATTCATCATACTTACATCATAAATGACTCCAGGTATGTTGGGTAAAGTGCAGGGCACTGAAGTGCACTCGGAAAAGGCATTTACCGACCAAGAGCCATGAGCACAACGCAGCTGAGCCGAACCCTGGGTAACAGAAGAAATGCTTTAACTTATTCCTCAAAGGTATGTAGTTCAGTTGAAGTTTCACCTGTAAATTGAAGCCGTCCTGGCATTCCAGGGTAATAAACTCATTGGACTGGATCTCTTCATAGCTGGACAAGGGTGTCAAAGAGGGTTTATCACTGAGTTGCTTAGTGTGCGGTTCCACTTTATAATACTGGCCATGCTCTACGGCTGGCACTAGGCATGGAGCGGACAAACATTTCGGAATATCGGGTTTCCAAATACCCCGAATGCAACGAGCTGTAGCATTCTCGCCCTTAATATTCAACTTGAATCCTGCATTACACTCAAGTTGAAGCATAATGCCGACTGCATTTCTACCAGGAGCTTTTCCCGGACGTACAGTTGTGATATTAGCAAAGGAATCCCAATCGAGTTCCTCACAGGGTCCTCGTAAACGTTTGCCTCCTGCTCCTTTGCCTGCCTCGGCACCATCACTAGTGTCTACCTCACCGTCAGGAGTCAGCGTTCCAGCTGATGGGGGAACAGAACTTATATTGGAGTTACGCTTCCGACGCCGTCGCACAATCTGTGACTTCAATTGCTCGATCAGAGCTCGCGTGGCATTGACATGGTAGTTACGGGACGCTACGTTCGGTGATCCAAGCATGGGAGGGGCTTCATTTGAACTGTGCTCCATGCGACTATTGTAACGTGAGCTCTGATTAATGTTCGGCATGGGCACTATAGCTCCACGATAATCATTATTATTATTATCCCCATAGTCATCACCGTCCCCGGCATTCCTCGACTTGTGTGTGGCCTTGCGTGTCAATATGTATTCCGGGTTATTATATTGATTATACCAGCGTCCATCCTGAACATTAACCTTCTGATAGAGACGATTTTGTCCAAGTATCTTACGCACATATCTCTGATAACGCTCTTTGATTTTTTGATAGTACTTGGAGTATGCTAAGTCCAGGTCTGTGGGATTTGGATTAGCATCACGTTTGACACGATGTTCGGAGGTCCCAACTGCAATATTAACTTGGTTAGGGAAGCTTTATAAGCAATATAGTTAACTTACCGGCTGCCAGTAACTTTTGATTTTCCGTAATCTGGCGCTGAAGCTGGCGTTGACGACGCAATAGATAGACCGACCGCAACTGACGCAGTTGGAGAGAGCGACGGCGACGACGATTCCAACGAAGACGAGGATGTTGGCCTAGCAGACATTGAGGCAGATCGAGGGGACGCCATTTGCCACCCACACATGTGGCTCCTGGAGGACCAACCTAAAACACACAGTAAAAATCTCAAAAACACCTAACGCAAATTAAAAGTCCTACCTCTAGCACGTAACCCTTGTCGCAATCATACATAATTTGTTTGTTATTCACAATTTTCTTCACATATGGCCGATAATCGTATAGCCCCATATTGCCAACTAGCAATACCTTTCCGTTGGGTATGTAGCCCGGAAATGAGCAAAATACTTCATCACATTTCGGGGTTTCTCCCGTCCAATTGCCAAAAGAACACGTGAGGACATAATCATGGGGATCAGTGATATCTTTACCCTCGGGACTGACCAATTTGAAGCCATCTTTGCACTTGAAACGCGCCTTCATGCCATGCTCCGTCTTGGGGGCCATTACCATGCCATGTTTGGGAGGTCGTGGCATGCTCTTACAACGTGCGGGGATACAACGGGGTATAATGCTCCAGGTACCATTATTACAAGTGGGTGGACTTAATAGCGACACCGGAAACTCGTAGTTCTCATCACATTTAACCTCCAATGCCGTGCCATGTTTAACCTTTTCTACACCACCCAAGGATTGGGTGGGCGACTGTGTGGTTGTTGTTGTGGGAGTCACAATTGTAGTACCATTCTCGTCTGTCGTTATCTCAATGGGTATGACATAACCCTGAGAAATAGTCGGCACAACGCAAGGCGCTAAACATTCGGGTAAAGCATTGCGCCATCGTCCATCTATCTGGCAGACACTCGAACCTAGACCATTGATCATCATTTCAGGTTGACAGCGGAAGATAATGCTGGCCCCCAAGCCGGTGCCGGCCTCAATATTCTCAATCCAACCGTTGTACAAAACGCCAGGATGGCCACAATTGATTTCTGTCGGGGGAGGGAGGAGGAGGTTAAGTCTTAGGATACTGAGCTTATTCCTCTGCATGTCTCTCACCCTTGCAGGTAGGTACGGTTCCGCTCCATTTACGATCGGCACCACAGCGACTCGAGCTCTCACCCACCAAAGTGTAACCGTAGCGACACTCATAGCTGACCACCGAATTGTAGGCCAATGTGGTATAGGTGGCTTTGCCATTCTTGGGATTCTCCGGCGTTGGGCACACAACCGAGGTCACCACTGCGAAATGGGAGGGCGGAGAGGAAAGGTAGAGATTTAGCAAAGTAATATCCTTGAGTCTTAGCTAAAAGCTACCACAAATCCGAACAAAAAGAAAAAAAAACATCCTTCCGCCAAGTACAACAATAAAACAACTTTCATAGGTTTTTTTTTTTTTTTTTGCTTAAGATTTGCGGTAACTTTTATTTATTGATAATTGTTAAACATTATTTTTTGGCCAACAACAACAACTTTACATAAAATTTGAACAATTTTTGGTAAACTTGTTTTTTTTTATATTTTGTTTTGTGACTTGAAGAACAATTTGAACAAGATCTTTGACTAGGATACTAAAAAAACGGGAGCTTCTCTAATTGTAAGTTTCTAATTGCGAAACAAATTGGAAAGTTGGAAATTGTCTCTCTTTAGGACAACGTTGCTTGGGTGGTGGTTACATTTGCGCTATCCGCTTCAGGGATTGTACGGGGGGTTGAGTTTTTAGTGGGGGGAGGTAGTGGAAGGGGATTTGCGAAAAAATTTCAATTGAAATGTAAATTCTCTTTCAAACATCGGTTGAATATTATATACTTACAGACACAAGTCGGCAATTCCTTGGGCGTCCAGGATCCATCCGATTGGCAATACCGTTCATGTTTGCCCACCAATTCATAGCCAGTGCCACAATTGTAGGTGATTTTGCAGCCGTAGGTGTAACACTCTCCTGAATGCCAGCCATAGGCCGGATCCGGTGGTTGGCCGCAAGATCGTGCTAGAAAGAGGATTTTTTTAAAATGAAAGATCGATTGGATTAGAAAAAAAATTTTGCTAAAAGAACAGTTTTTAATATTTTCATTGTCTAAAAGTGCTTACACTTAAGGTTTTCTGGTAATACAGTTTTCCTTGTAACTTTTGACAAAATTCAAAGCACTTTTTAATTGAGAGTTATGTTTTTATCTGTAACATTAGGATAATTTTTGAAGTGATTTCTACCGTTTTAAACTCTATTAAATATTGGGATAAGCCATCTTGAGGTCAGTTTTGCGAAATTTAGATCAAGAAAACGCTGAACAACTTGCTCCCTTTATACATATTTTAAGAACCATTAGGTTTTAGCATCTGGAGACTTAGCTAAAGACTCTAGAATTGCAATCTATGCTTAATTCATTCGTTTTTTAGAATACTGGAAAAATATGAATTTTCTTTTGTCAAATTCGGACTTACGTTCACATTGTATATCCGGACCATACCAACTGGCTTGATTATCAATAGCCAGGCATTTGGCACGTGGAAAACCATTGGTGACATAGCCAGTGTGGCAATGATATTGTACAGTGGAGTCCAAGTCAAATGTTTCCTGCTCCAGTAGGGCTGAGTTGCGAGCATGCTCTATTTGTGGTGGCTTCAGGCAGTAGACTAAATTAATTAAGCGTTCAGTTAATTGCGTGGATTGCTTCCCAGTTGCTTGGAACTTACTGTTTTGCTTGCATGCTGGTTCAGCTCCAGCCCAATTGCCATCCGCCTGACATAAACGACTTTGGAGACCTACCACATGATAGCCATGGGGACAAGCATATGAAGCGCGAGCACCAAAATGACGTCCAGCAACCGTGACCTGGCCCAAGCTGGGTTGAGCCAATTCCGGGCATTCACGATCTATCAGAAAAAGGGAAAACTCTCTCTTTGAATATGAAACAGTATTCGATAGTATGCCGAACTCACCTGGCTTAATGCAAGAATTACCACAGACACCATCGCAAAGGCATTTCTTTTTTTTGCTCTTGCAATCTTCATCGGATGAGCATTTCCTCAAGCACTTCTGTCCCAATAGAGTGGCCTGCTCCTCATCCCTGGGACACTCTGTGGATGGTGAATTGCGTGGATTTTTATAGACACGACCATCATCATCCGATTCTAGGGAATCATCATCCTCATCCCAGTCATCATCTTCGTCATCCTGTTGCGGTATCTCTGTGGTAGACTGGGCACTCCCCGAGCTTGTTGTTGTTGTTGCCGTTGGCACCGATATGACTGAAATTTTAAAGGGAATGGTTAGTAAGTGGTTTCCATTATCAACATCTCATTCAACAGCTGTGGACCCAACCAACCACACACCCACCCACCCTCATCTGAACTGTCTTTGGTTTGGCTTTTTGTTTTGATTCGCCCATTCGCCTATTTGTTTTGCTTTCTCTGGACTTACTTGCTGGCAAAAACATTGACCTATTTACCCCCAGCATCACCACCAGAAGCAGCATCATCTCTTTCTGGGACCTGCGCATTGTGCATTGGTCAAATGCTTATATAATTCCAAGCCAGCAGCATATACATTTTTCACCAAAAAAAAAATTTATTTCAAATTATTCCAAACAATTTTATGCCATTTGGTCCATGATTAATATATATCTCATTCCCAAACTAGATCATCACTTAACCTTTATAGACCAGAATGGTGGCCACCAGACACTGCAGCAGCAGACGATTCATTTTTGCTTAGTCTTTTTTTGTTTTGGTTTCGTTTAGTTTCTTCAAATTAATTGTCGTATTTAACTTTAAATTAGCAGCATTTTAGCTGACAAAATTTTGGACTTGTATTTTTCCAATTTCTTACGAGGTTGAAAATAAACCAATTTTGTGTGCTTTGTTAGCGAATCTTTTCACTTTGGCGTAACAATGCGAAATGCAATGGCTGAGCAGCTGCTGGAAAATTTTTGGTCCTTTTCGTCTGGCACTCTGCTCGGATATTTGACAATTGAATAAGAGAGAGCAGCAGCAGCATGTGATTCACATTTAATGGAGTCAAGGGGTTGGTCCCATCCATCTAAAAGCGCATAAAATAATTGAGTTTTTAAAAAGTTGCAAAGCAAAAGAATAAGTAAGTTTTATACTTAAGAGAGAATACCAATTTTTATATCGTGAAGCTCTTCGTAGAATGCATTAATTTCAAGGATCATAATTTCCAAACAATAAAGTTTTTTTTGGTCTCGAGCAAAAATGTAAAATAACTGGTTATAGTCTTACGATACAATTTTCACTCCAAACATTATTTTTATTTATTTTAATTTAGGATATAGTTGTAAACTATCAACCTAACATTTTTTACAAGCACTAGCAACTATGGCCATCGGCTTAGACGATAACTACATCCATACACTAGCCTGGGATTCGAACCCGGATCCTCGTTGTTCAGTCACTCCAAATATATTGTATCAAATTCGATCAAACCCTTGATTTTTCATAGAAAATTTACCACTTCCACATGTATTTATTCATACATACTAGAGGTATGTAGACACAACGGGCCCAAAAGGACATAAACTTTTCAAAATCATAAGAACAATTATACGTTCATAAGGTTCCACATCAAGGTACCCACATTCATGACTCCAAAATGTAATCTCCATTTTATCGTTTACTTGTAACGCCAAACTGATCATGATACAGGATGGACCCACAATCAGGAGTTCATTTAACCATAAGCTCCAACCACAGTTTCCAAATTCAGTAGAAATAATTTTGCAGCCCTCGACTATTGGGAGCTTTGGGAGAAAAAAGCTTGCTAAGTTTTCCTCGCACGCACGCATCGGTCGAACCGTTCTGTCGGAGAAATTTTCCAAGCAGAAGCAGTGAAAACGCGTAGAACGGTACACGACGTCGTCGCACAATACACGGGAAAAACTATTCAACACAAGCAGAAGGAAAGCAGAGAAAAAAACCAAGCCATATAGAAGAAGAGTGAACTCACAAAAAAAGTATAGACAGTGTTTTTTTTAGCTCGACAATGGTGTAACAAACTTTTTTATTAAGCCATTAATTGACGAGGAAAAGTGCAAGTGCAGTGGGTGGAAATGTTTTAAATTGGCTCCGCTCTCACACGGGCTGCTGCTGCTGGTGAGACGGCCACAGCGGGGGTGGTGCGGTGGAAAAGCGCGAAAAGAAAAGTAAGTGCCAGAAATTTGTGTATTAAAATAAATCAAATAACGAAATTAAACGATGCATACACACAAACGGAGAGATAAAACTGTATGCATACAAATAACAGTCAGTGTTAAATGGCATATGCACAACAAGGAAAAAACACATATGTACCTACATATGTATGTATGTACATACATATATGTGAAACAGAATCGAGAAAAATATCAAAATATGTGTATAATATAATATAAATATAAATGCGAAAAACAACATCAACAACAACAACCTCTTTATTCAAAAGGAATGTTTGACAAATTAATTATTATTGAAAAATTTCCAAATTCTACACGACAAATGCGACAAAATGTCGAACTACCAAAAAATTCAAAATAGATGTACATATAAAAAAAAGTAAAAAAAATTTATTTTTAGCGTTGTGGAAATGAAAATTGAGAAAAATCTCAAAAACAAAATCAAACTATCTACGTAAAGCGATTGAAAATATTTTGATATTCAATAAATACTTAACTCAAATGAGAAATAAGCATCTATAGAGATTTTATGTGAAGGTGGATGGATGGCAGAATAAGAAACCATGAAGAAGAAGTCGTGGAGGATAGGGGGAAAACGCGTGTACACAATTTGACCCAGACCAATCCACCCAATCCAACCACCCACTAGCCCATCAGCCAGGCAGGCAGACGGCCACTTGATTAACGCCAATGCCAATTCAAACGCAGAAAATCTCTATTTTCACCCAGACACACACAGAGACATTTTGGGAGAGAGCTTTCTCTCTTTTCACTCGCTCTCTCTCTCTCTTTCTCTTTGGGATTTGAGCTCTCCTTCATCGCACAGGATGTTCAAGTCCCAGCGTTTTCGTCCTTTTTTTTGTTTTTGTCATTGACCTGTTGTAGGTAAACTTTAATCTATAAACATTTGTGATGAGAACTTTAAATTAGATTCAATTAGACACAATGTCCTTAGATTTAATCAATCCGTGGTAATCTATAAAATTTTCATACTAAGGATTCCCTGCCTCTCTGCATAACCCTGTAATTAATCGATAATTGAGGTCAAACACTTAAAAATGTGTTTTTGTTTTTTTTAAACAAATTATTGTTACACATTAAAGTGCTACAAGGAGCTGCAAAGCTTTTCCATTTATGAAACAGAAGGTATTAGTAATGTGGCTTAAAAATTGTTTGTCTTCTTCGATGATAAACTTAAAAGATAAGGGAAAACAAAGGGAAAATATGTTCAACAAACCCATTTTTAGCAATACAAGACTTACAAATGTATATCTTTGATGTAACTGAAAAATAAGAACTTCACGTCTAAAATTAAGAGCAACGGTATTTCACTCTTTGCTCAGAACAAAGTAAACCCCTTTTACTAGGGAATAATAACAGAAATTTCCTTTTATATGGATTTTGGATGTTGATTTTTTTAAATTTTTGAAGGGGTTTTTTGATTAGGATATTGATTAGGACACTTTTAATAGTCATCTCCCTATCAATATTGTTTTAAAAATCAAGTGTTATATTTACAATTGATTTGATCAACCATTAAAAGGATTCAAATGTGTCTTAATTTAATTTAATAAATTTTGGACCATTATCGTTATTTTTAAATAATAGTAGATTGTTAATGATAACTCAGTAGTACATATTTCTGGGTTAGAATTTTTGCAAAGGAAAACCACTTCCCAAGCTACTTACGGTCCCTGATCTAGACTACAGTAAAAGCAATAATAAGCAGTGATACTATAAAATTAACGTATCCTGATCTTTGAACTAAATTAATGATACAAAACTTAAGCTTATCCTGGAAGAGAAAAAAGACTATTGAATTTTGCTCGGAAATATTTATTCTGATAGTCTGGGAGTAAAGAGATAATATTCAATTTAAAAAAACAAAAAAATACAACAAAATTAATGTAGGTAAGCGATGTTCCTACACTACTATTGGCATTCTAGTAGTATGCTAAAAGTGAGGTATTAATCTTTATGGTTGAAAAAAAAAAATTAGTTTAGAATCCTTTAGTGTTGTAATACGTCGTCAAGAATGCAAATACAACTGGGGTAAAAACGGCTAAAGCTAAGTTTGCGGTCATCTCAAAATAATGACCGAATAGTAAAAAAAATATCAAAGAAGCTAACTTCGGCTATGCCAAAGTTTGTATACCCTTGCAGCTTTTGACCATTACATTTTATTTTCTAAAAAATTTTTTGTTTCTTAATCCAATAAAGAAATATTTTAAATACATTGGCCGGGGGAGCCAATCGCCAAATAGAAGACAATGTAGCGATTGATATTCATATTCACACACACACAATCGCAATTTTGACACATATATGTGCTTCACTGCTTATGCGTGCACTGCTTCTGGCAGCACTACTGCTGCATACTGCTGCTGCCATAAGCAGTGCACGCTATATAGGCAAATTTTATATCGTCGAAATCAGGCGTTATGTTTATCCGATTGTTTTGAAATTCACGCATATGACGTAATCCCTTTTTATTTATGTACATAATCAGTTTGGATAAGATTGTTCAAAAAATAGAGAAGTTATTCGCATTTAACGATTGTATTTGTATGGCAGCTATATGATATAGTTGTCCGATCTTATTCAAAATCGCAGATGTGTATGTGGCTGTATAGAAAAGCTTATATACGAACTTTGAAAGCGATAGCTCTAAAACTGTGGGACTAGATCGCGCAGCACCAGACAGACAGACGGACAGACGGACATGGCTATATCAACTCGTCTTCTCTTGCTGATCAAGAATATATATACTTTATGGGGTCGGAAACGATCCCTTCTCTGCGTTACAAACATCTGACCAATTTTATAATACCCTCTGCAAGGGTATAAAAATAATAAAATTATTTGGAAAACCAGAAAATTTAAGTGCGAACAAACCACAACCACATTTTAGTACATAAGACAGCTGAAAAAGCAATATAAATCAAGGCAAAACAAATAAGAAAGCAATCAAGGAATAATCGCTTTTTTGTGCTTTTATCAACTGCAGGACATCAACAGTCAATTTTAATTTACCTAACCAAAAGGAGACAGGAGAACCGACGCAATCATCATGGGCAATGTGTGCAGTTCCGGGCAAAAAAAGAAGAAGGACAAGGACAGTGCGTCCGAGAAATCAGATGAGTAAGTTACTCCCCCAACCCCCTCACACACACACAGACACAGTTGATTGCCTTACTGATGAATTGCTTTATGACAGCTCCCCACCTTATCAAGAGGCCAATGCTGACAAAAAGGATGCTCTCCTATCGAATGAGACAAATGCCGAAGGCGATGAAAAGCGGGCCCCATTGGCGGCAATCGAAGCCCTGCCCGAGGCCCAACAGGAAACAAATGGTAATCAAAAGCAGCATCAGCCCACACAGCCGGCCCAAGCCAAAGCCAATGCCACAGAGAAGGGTAAGAGCGAAGTGAATAAGTGGTTAAATCATTCTTAACAAAATTTTCAATTTCATTTGTTTTTCTAGACTCCACCAGTACCACACCGCAGGGGGCGCAGGCGCCTAGTGGCGATGTGGCCAATGCCAATAATCCGACCATGGGCAATCTTAGTATGCTTCAAGGGAAACCCCCACCTGGCCGTAAAATCGAACGTGACAAGAAAATAGTCATCTACATACTGGCCGACAATAGCTCAGAGTACAAGAAGCATAAGCGTGTCATTTATAGCCTGTATAAACATTTCAAGAGCAAGTGCCAAAGCAAGGGATTCGATTTCATCATAGCCGATGTTCATGATAGCGATCAGCATGATCCACAGCTGCAAATGGAGCAGTCGAATGGGAATGCCAAGAAAGATTTCTCTCGCCTGCAGGAGGTGAAACGTTGGACTCAAACCCCATTAGAGGCCCAGGGCGGTCACGAGGAGGCCGCCAATTGTCTATGCGAGATTACCCGTCATTCGGCCGGGGCCTATATCATACCAGTGCTCTTTATGGGCTCCACTTTGGGTACTCCCATGCTGCCACTGACCATTGAGAGTCAGGACTTCACGTCGGTACTGAGTGCCGCCAGTGATGCGGAGAAACTATTGCTGGAGAAATGGTATACCATCGATAATTCCTATCAGCCGATGTGCCATCGCCTCTACACCCAACAGATTGATCCCTATTCCACTCAGGTGAACGGCGAGCTCAATGAGCTGCTCTCGGTCCTGTTGCGTCTCTTCTGTGATGATGTCAAGGACTCGTATCTCACCACTGTCGTGGAACAGGAGATCAATAATACGGTCCTGATGAGCCAGGAATTGGCCAAACGTTGCATTTGGATACAGACGGGAGCCCAGTATTCACGTGCCCCCGAAAATGCCAGTCAATTGGAACTGGAAGTTCTGCGTCGCATCACACGCATCTATGCCGAGCTCAAGAATCAATTGTGTGAAAAGAATCTGATACGCTTATTGCCCACCATGAATATCCTGGATGAAGAACTATCGGCGGTTATTGAGAATCTTCTCGACAAGTCCCTGGCGGGCATATTCGAAGAGCATCAACAGAAGAGTAGCATACCCTATAACACGCTGGGCGTCGATCGGGTTCTACTCGAAGAACTGCAATTGATTGGTCATTACTCAAAACTATTGGCACAAAATTCCGCCAATTTTGATATAATGAACGATGTGAAGCGTTATATACGAGATGGCACATCACAACCATTGGTCGTTTCGGGAGCCCGGGGGAGTGGTAAATCAGTGCTGGTCTCAAAGATCATGGAAAATGTACATCGCTGGAAGCCAGAGGCCCAATTGATATTGAGGTAGGATCATGAATATAACGTGCGATTGAGAAATTTGAATTTACTTTAAAGTTTAGCTGGCTTTGGGTTCCTTCAGACCTTTAACCAATTGTGAATTATAACTGAATTTTGCGCCTAAAACTGGGCAATGCCAAAAAAATGTTGTGGCTCTTGGATCGCAATATAATTTCATGTAATTTCTAATGTGTTTCTTATAGATATGCAAATCTGAGTGCACGTTCTTCGGATCTTACCTCTGTACTGGGATCCATGGCGAATCAAATGTCCGTACTGGAGACGGGGCAGCAATGTCAAGCGCCTCATGTAAGAATGCTTTAATCCTTCTCTCACAACTGTCTCTAATTATTTCGTAATTTCGCAGACCATTGAGGCTTATGCCAGCGTTATACGGGAAATATTGGGACGTCAGCAGCGTTTCTTTGTTCTCATCATTGATGGAGTCGATGAATTACAGCGTGATGCCACGTTGGACTGGTTACCGCTGCAGTTGGGCACCTTGGGCAAACTCATACTGACTGTCAGTGAGTTGGAGGATGTCGGAGATGGAGATACTAGCAATGATTTGGATTCCTTTGATATGCTCGCCGCGCTGGCGCAGTTGGGCATTCCACCGCGTTGCTTCTTGCGATTGCGACAGTTCACAGAACGCCAGTGGCACGATATCCTCAGTTCGGGTGGCGGCGATTTCTATGCGGCAAATGGTGCCCTCAAATTGCCCGACGAGTGGAAGTCCCTGCATGGGAAAACCCCGTATCATGCCAAATCTCTGTGGTGGCTTGCCTGGCTGGGACATGTGGCACAACCGATTAGCGAAATTGGTGACATCTCGAGCAAGATATTACAAGCACTGGAGACCAAATTCGCTACTGATCAGGTGGAATTGCTACTACTAATCGTACGTCTTTCGCCGTGGGGCATTCGGGAGAGTGATTGCTTAGGTGTCTTTCAAAAGATAACACAACTGGAGGCGCAGGTCGCCTTCAAGATATGGTCCAAGTTCTGCTGGCTGATGGGACCAATGCTATTAGGTCTTAAGAATATTAGGATAGCGGACAGAAGTTTCGGACGCGCCGTCCTGGCGAGGTATGCGCAGAAGCAGTGGCTGGTACATGAAGCGCTGCGGGACTACTTCGATCGGCAGGATAGCGAGTTCAAGAGCAGCCAAGGAGTAGCCATCACGTAAGAGGATAGCAGATCGGTTCTGAAACGTGACTCTAATTTCCTTTACTGTTTTTTTTTAGCTACAATTACCAGAAGTACTTAAAACTGCCTTATCATCACTTTTGCGCGGTTATCGAGGATAAACCGGCCACGCATAAAATCGACATACTCTTCAATTGTTTCTACTTCACCGATTTGCAATGGATTGCCAACAAAGTTCATGCCACTGGTCCGAATCATTTGATGCACGATATACTCCATGCCGAATGGCTGGCCGGAAGTGAGGGATCCGATGGATATGTCCATATCAAATTCCTTCAGCAATTTCTAGTGCAATTCTTGCACGAGTTGAGCTACGATGGCCAACAGTTCTATACGCTTATGAAATATTATCTAAAGACACGCTTCAAAGAGTCTCCGAATCTAAAGGATGATGAGAAAATCCGTTCATGGTGGGAGTACACGAATGAATTGGAATTCGCCTTTCTCGAGATACTCAATGTCAATTTGGGTGTTGAAAATGGCAATGAAGACGATGATAATGGTGGAGGAGGAGGTGATGGTCCTAGGCGAGGCTATGATGTGTTGGTTAACCTTCCACAGCCAGGATGTTATGTGGCTTCGCTTTGCACTGAGCGAGCTGAAATATGCATTTGGGATGTGAAGAACTGCTGTCGTATACGAGAGCTACAGGGTATCCAGCAGCCCACGGCCATGTGTCCTGTGGGTAACTATGAGGCGGCTGTTCTTTGTCGTCGGGAAATACGAGTAATAAATCTAGACGAGGGCAAATTTAAGGTAAGCATTCTATCTATTCTGTTGAGTTCACTTATCTCATGATTCTCTATGTTCCTCCAGGTGACACTAAAAGGCGTTATGAACCAAAAGATGCCCTATTTCGGTCTACATGATCAGAACCATTTGGTTTGCCTTTCACGTAATCGAATGTATGTTAATCTCATGAATTTAGAGTCCGGTGATTGTGTGACTACTTTCAAGGCCGGGGAAGATCGTTTCCTTAACTCTCTGCTGGCCTCGGGTGATGGGCGGTAAGTCCAACAATAATCAAAGAAAAGTGTTCAAACATTTTATGACGTCAAATCTTTTCAGCATTCTGGTTTGTGGCGATGAAACACAAAAACCCTTTCCACTACTCGTCTGGCACTTGTCGCAAAGGAAATTACTGTACGATTTACGTATACCGCATCATGATTTTATCACCTCTCTCTCGGCCATCACTCACGAAGGCTCCTATGTCTGTGTGGTGGCCAAGGAGCTAAATGAGCCATCGACACCGAATTTCATAGTCGTCTACGATCTCCAGAGTGGCACATTGTTCAAGAAATGGAAACCCAGCTGCAATACCGTCTCCCTGGCCATATCTCAGTTGAATGCATGTGTCATAGCCGGCTTGGAGGATGCCAAAATAATGATATGGGATCTGGTGACAGGCAATTGTAAATGCACTCTAATAGGTCACAATGCACCAGTTACTTTCCTCAAACTGGATCCGTTGGGTAAAGTTCTGCTCTCGTTTGACAAGGAAGGACGCGACAGTGCCATACGCATGTGGGAACTGAACACAGGTGGGTGATTGGTAACCCTTGAAAGTAACATCACTTAATCATCTTCAATTGTGCAGCCAAATCTCTGGCTGTCTTTAAGCCACCAGCTCAAGTTTCGACCTGTGAGATTCTACCAAATGGAGCTTTCGTCGTCTTGGCTCTTAAGGATCGCAATGACCTGCTCACTTTAGCCCTTAAAAACTACACTGGCGGCGGCACTGGCGATGTCCTGGAGGATGATTGTGGCACTGTGTATGGCAATCCCGATAATCAGCACAAAGTTTTTGACTTGAGTAATTAAATCAATTAATCGTTAGTTATCATTATTCAAATTATATTAAAATTAACAAAAAAAATTGAATTATTATAAATATGGAAAGAAAAAAAACAAAACACTAAAAAACAAATTTCTCATGCATAATTCATTAGTTATATGTTATATCCTTTAAAACAAAACACATAGAACCCACACATACACACACACGAACACATAACTTACCAAATGTACAAACAAAGTAAATGAAAACCAAAAAATTATAAATTAAAAACAAATCCATTAAGTCTAACAACTTTGATTTTCAATCGAAAATGGCTTGGAATGATGGGGAAACTGTAGACCTAGGAAAATATTTAAAAAAAAACAGTCATGAGCTACTACCAAAACAGGAAAAATAGTTAGTATGCGGAAATACATACTTTCTATTATTGTAACCAAAATTTCTTTGAATCGTAAATAAGTAAACCTGAATATTACTTTTGGGAACAAGTCAACTTTGAAAACCATCCAAATTAGGTGACAAAGTTTAAAGCAGAGCATAGCGTGTCTCCTTTAACTGCCTCCACATTGACATAAATATATAGCTGGTCCAACATTTCGTAAGGGTCAGGATCAGCATTTGGTTTTATTGTATTGTGGCTCAAGTGGTGGCAAATAAATACAGCAAATTCTTAGCAAATTGTACGATCTCGGTGCCACCCAATTTGGAGGTCCCGTAAATACGATCAACAAATGTTATTGGCACCTCGGCAATGCTGTAGCCATGTTGCCGTGCTCTGACCAACATCTCCATTTGAAAGACATAGCCCTTGGACACACAACTGGCTATGCATTTCTCTAGGACATCCTTCTTATAGAGACGAAACGAACCAGTCAAATCACTGGCATTGGGCCGTAGCAAGATTTGTGACAAAAAGTTGGCTCCACGTGAGATAAGCTTCCGTTTGAAATCCCAACCGTAAACACCGCCATCGCCGGCATAACGTGTGCCGGAGACGATGTCATAGTCACCCTTTGCCTGCAGCTCGATAAATTCCGGAATGAATTTTGGCTGCAATGGAGAAAACAAATCATTCATATATATCCACGTAGCCATTTGGAGCTTCGTTATCTATTTGCCGGCGCTCACATGATGACTCAAATCGGCATCGATGATAATTATAAAGTCTCCCGTGGCATGTTTAATTCCGTGTATATAAGCCGTGCCTAATCCCAGTTTAGCAGATCGTGGTCGTAAAATGATCCTATCCTCACCATAGATCTTCTGCAAATCTTTAGCCACGTCCAGAGTTCCATCCGGACTGCCATCGTCTATGACAATTACCTCGTATTCGTAGCCACTGCAAGTGGAAGAGAGATGGCAAAATTTTGTTTTGTTTTCGATTCGATGTGGTTAAAGGAGAAATACTACCAACCTGGCCTTCATGTATTTCACAATTAGCCATATTATAATGGGCAAATTGTCCTTCTCATTGTAAGTGGGAAGAAGGATGCTGTATTTGTGGATAGTTGGCATAATTTTTGTTTTTCTTTTAAATTGGATTAACAAGTGTTGCCGAAGAGCCAGGTGGCGCCACTGATTAGATGAAGTGTGACCATAGATGGTGGGAAAAATAAGTTGGCAGCTCTACTTTATACCGCCTCCAGCTGATGTGGGTCAATCACACTTTACGCGTAGATAATGGAATTGTAAAAAGAAAACGAAAATATATGTCTTAGAAACTTAATGCTAAATCACAACAAATAATATCAAATACAGTGAAAGAAAGAGCCCTCCACCAGCACCCAATAACAATGGGCAATGAAGGCAGTAAATTACAAGGATTAATTATCGACAAAAATGCTGTAGAAGCCAATGACTTTTGGGCTTTATACAACGCGGAACAAGAGCGAAGCAATACGAATGAAGAAGGCGTCCAAGGTGGCCAATTATTGTCTATATTTCATGGTGAGATTTTGGTAAAGGGACAGCTATGGAGCTCCACTGATGGCCAACCTATAGAGAGAGCAATAAAGGTAAAGTAGAAGGTATTAATATTTGCAAAATACACTTAACTTAAACTGATGCTCCTCCACAGAACTTGAAGATATACCGCCATCCGTATATACTAAAATACGTAACTACGTGGGAGAAATCGGGTCAAAAGCATCTTGCCACCGAACGTGTAAGGCCACTAAGTGATGTTCTTGCGGAACAGAGCGATATCCAATTATGTCTCGGCCTAAGGACTATTCTCTGCAGTTTAATATTCCTCATAGAAAAAGCATTGGCCAGGCATCTGAACATTGGAATACAATCAATATATATCACAGACAATGGCAGCTGGAGGCTGGCTGGCTTCGAATACGTATGGAAGTCCCAGGAAATAAACAAACAATTGCTCGACTTGGCCGTCAACACATTCCGGAAGGACTTGGAAATCAAGTCGAATGTTGAGAACTTTGAGCAATATTCTTTTGCCTCGCTGTGCGAGCAAGTGCTGGACAAATGTGGTGGACCTTATGTGGAGGAATTTCGACAATATTGTGTCACACACTTGAAACACCAAAACACTCAGCTGAGACCGAAATTATCAGCGGTGCTTTTGCATCCGTATTTCAATCATGAGTTTGTCTTAATACATTCCTTTTTGTTCGAGCTGCCATTGAAGTCGGTACAAGAGCGTCAGGAGTTCTTTAAGACATTGATTGAACGTCTCTCGAGTTTCGATGAAGAAATGGTGGCCAATCAATTGGCCAGCGATTTACTATCACGTATGGTTCTGCTTGATACCACCGCCCAGCACAGTGTCACACCGTTTGTTCTAAGAACTAAAACCACCACCAGCAGTAGTAGCAACTCCACCTCTTCCGTAGACCAATCGGGTTTATTTAGTCCTCAGACTTATATCAAATATTTATTGCCTCATATTCTAAAAATGTTTCGTTTAAAAGATGCGCAAATACGCATGATACTCTTGGATTTCTTTATGGAGTATGTGCGTCTGCTTAGCGATGAGCAGTTAAAAATTGATATCTTGCCGCATTTACAATTGGGCATGTGGGACACGAATGAGGTGTTGGTGGCCAAAACTTTACGCTGCATGGCAGATTTGATACCCATTCTGGGTTCGTCCATTGTTTTGGGAGGTGAACGCCGACGCTGCTTCTCCGATGGTCGACCACATTTAAATCCACAACTCTGGTCCGAGCCACGCTCGATCACCCCTCTAATGAATGGCAATGGTTCAATGATGGATGCTGAGGATAATGATTTTATGGTATCGGGCAGTCCTTTGCCCCATATAGAGAATGCGGCTCCATTGGCCTTGCGCCTAAGTCCCGACGGCGGGGAGGATGAGAATGAGAAACCACTGGAGATTAATCAGACCTCCAACAACAACAGCAGTAGTAGTAGTAGCACCAGCAGCGCCACCTCACTAACCCAACATGATCAAACTTTGGTGAATTTAACAGTTGGCGAGGATGAAGAGGAGGCCTGGTCGGATTGGGATACCACCGATGAGCTGCAGCGATTGAATGTGAAGCCTCAGACGACAGATTTGGAAGCCACACCGGATTATCTGGAAACCAATAGCAGTGCATCCACACAGGCAACCCAAGATTCATATCGAACTGCCTGCTCAAATGTCACAAGCAAATCTGTTCCATTAACTCGCCCACTTATTGACGATCTCAATTCATTGGACATACAAGTACAATTAACTACACCAACTGGAGTAAAGGATAAGCCAGAATTTGATTTCTTCAGGGACATGGAGCCAGTCATTGATAATAGTCACGCATCTACAAGTGAAACGGACGAGGTTCAAGTAGATGCCAGCCGATTTGCTCATGAGGATGATGACGGAAGTCCGAGTGGCTGGGCTCATGATCAGGATGAAGACGACGATGTGGTTTGGGGCACTTCTTAGTATGTTTTTCTCGTCATCATTTTGTAATTCCAATTTGTTTAAGATATTAAAGTTAATTTCTTTGTCATACAAAAAAAATTTACCTGTAAAACTGGTCTAGATATTAAAAATACAAAATAATTGTACAATAAAGTCCATAATAATTGTATGTTATGTATATTTTGATGCATTTTTAATTAAATTTCTCATTTGTTCTTTAAAGATTTTTCTCAATTTTTGCATGTTAAAACTATTCTTTGTAAAATCGTTAAATATTTTTTTCTTGGGGTTTTTCATTTTTTTGTTTTTTACTTTTTTCTTACGTTAGCAAAAATGCTATATTTACGCAAAAACATTCTAAAATGTATGTATTTAGGTTTTGTTGTAAGTTTATTATTTGACTATTAATTATCAACATTTTGAAACGAACAGAAAACTGAAAATCAACTTAAAGAAATGGATGGATATAAATGAATAGAAGATGATGTTCCAGATGCTTCACTTGATAGTTTTCAGCTATGTTCTTCATAATTATTTTTTCCAGACAAATGTCATATGTAGTTAAAGATATTAGCTCTATATATGGAAAGTTGGCCAGTATTTGAAATTTTGACACATTAATCGATCAATAAATATACCACACAAACGAACAAATACGACCCAACACAATTATGATTTAGCTTAAAAGAATTACAATATTCAAATAGATATTTACACATATAAAATGTAATTTCTAATATTGAAATTTAAAGCCACTTGTTTTGAACAGGATTAAGTTTCGGATCGTATTTGTTTATGTATATTTTTACGAGAAGCCTTTTTTATTTTTGAAGTTTTTAAAATTGTGTAAGTTTTCAAATGGCATTTGTGATGCTAATATCATTTAAGGTTTATGAAGTCCAAGAGGTCTCTTTATATATAGATAATCTAATTGGCCAGTATTTGTCATTCATTCAATATCAGACTATATATAATTTGTATTACTTTGATATTATTTTGCACTATGATTTGAGTAGTACCATTTTATACATACAACAAACATCAAATCTCTTAAATTTGTTTTGGAATATTGAGAGAATATGGAAATGTTGTTGTTGGTTTTTCCTGCCACACAAAAACTATTTACATATGAACACACACACATTGTCCGTCCTGGCGACACCCAGAACACCCGCCGATGAATTAAAAATCAAATTGAATGAATACTAAAAACAAGTTTTCAACTATTTACTCACGTTTGTTTTGTTTTTTTATTTTATGCTTAAATTTAAAAAAAGGTTTTTGTTTTGTTTTTTTGTTTTTACGCATAATTTGTTTTGTATGCTCAACTTAATCAATGATCTTAGTAACCGTAATTACATTATTAAAATTAAATAAGATCAGCTGAAATTTGTTTTCCCTTTTTGCGTTTCTCATCTACTAAAACTAAAACGCAAAACGCATAATAAAAATCGGTGCGCTAAATTTTAAATGTTCTTTAACGTTCATTTGTTTTATGTTTGCTTTTCTTTTCTGGTTTTTGTTTTTCTCTTTTTTTCTTTTTCTTTGCCTTGTTTTTTGTTTTTCTTTTATAATTAAAAAGTATGTACTCCACTTGGCTGCGATTTTTATACAATATGCAAAATTCTATATGTAAGTATGTATGTGAGTGTGAAAGGATGTGGGTGTGCGGGAGGAGACTGCTGATTGGAGGATAGGATAGGGTAAACAGTAATTGGGAGTTTGGATTGAACGCTAAGCGATATAGAAATATATATTGGGGGGTGGTTGGTTGTTGTGTGGAGAGATTTTGCTTTCGTAGTTTTTGTGTGTGTCGATTCCTTGTCGTGCCAGACAAAAAACCATATCTTCTTATGTATGTGTTGGATGGGAGGAGTGTAAAGAGAAAGAGTAATATTTTTGTTCTTAAAAAAATCGAAAAAATATTGAAAACGTAATAATAAACAATGAAACATTTATATAAAAAAAGCATATGTTTTTACATGCATTTTCCGAACAAGTATCATACTTCATTTTCTTTTCTGTTTAGTTGTTTTTTTTTTCCTTTTTACTTATGCTTACGGCTTTGCTTGCTTTCGCTTTTATCGCTTTAGTTGGTTTTATGGGGGGTTTTGTTTTCTTTTGTTGTGTGTGTGATTTGTTGGTTTATGTTTAATGGTATTTGAATCTTTATTGTTTGAATGGATTGGTTGCTTGTTTTTTGTTTTGTATTTGTTGTGGTTTTTGTATAGTTTTTCTCCTCTCATTTTGTTGTTTTGCTTCGCTTTTATAGACACAGTTTATTACTGACAACACAGCATTCATCATATTCGTTCCTTCAATTCAGCTCCTTGTCTTCTAAGTACTTGTATTCAAAGGTGAATCCCTCCTTCTTCCGCTGACTCCATTTCTCATAATCAAAGTAGATGTACGTACCCTGCAAAAAATGAATTTCGACAAAAATTAGCATCAATTTTGCGTCATGCTTGAGATGTTTGCCACGCCAAGAAGAAGGTGTCCCAAAGATCCCTTGAAGGATCATAATCAGCGTCAATCTGCCGATTCGATATATATAATAGAAATGAACGATATAAATTCCTTCGTTAAATGAAAGGTTAACTGTCAAACCTTGTGTATTTTAATAAATTGTAATTAAATTAATTATCAATCGGACAATTATAAGTATATTTATATACATATATATATGTATAATAATATATGATAATGCTGGTGATATCTATATCTAAAGGAATTCGTCCCAAAATTACCCTTTTAGACACTTTCATAGCCAGGTTCATTTTTCGGTTAAACTACTATTATAAAGCATGATAGACTGTGAAAGTTTTGAGTGACAAGTTTGTGCTTTGATGTCTTAAGGTTGAGTATTGAAAGTTTTGGCTTAACTATTAAATAATTGGGCAATTATAGTAACAGAAAGTTTCGTTTGCTTGCCTTCAATTAAATAGCAACTAGTCGACCAAATCCGAAATGTTATCTATATACTATCGGTTACATAAACATGATATTTAAATATCGAACACATTCGTATGTATATAAGTTAATCTGGAATCTAATCAGCCCAAAGAGTTTTCCAACTCACTTAAAAGCACCTTTCCCACCTTTGGTTGGCTTTGTCATGACTCTACTCTCAAATTTGCTCACCTGTTCGTAATCATCGTTGATAATTTTCGGCTCTTCGTGACGCTGAAACCACATCATGTATTTGGTGTGGAAGCGCCAGCTTTGCTTTTTCAATGCCTTGGCAGCCAGATATTGGGCTTTGGAGCCCTCCATATAATAGAATACAAAGAACAGAGTCTCCGTGGAGAGTCGTTGATAAAATTCAACGGTATCGTATATGGGCAGCTGTGACTGGGGAGAAGAGAAATTCGAAGGGGTAGGTGTGATTAATTGGAATGATCATTACTCGTCTCTTATCTATCTCATGCTCACTTGGGGATAATGCGCTGGAGTTGGCACCGGTGCACGATGGAAATATGTTTGCAACTTCTCGGTATCCATGGGCTGTGGCAGGTGATAGTATGCGGCCTCCATCATTTGGAATTGCATTTGATGTTCCTTTTGCAGGGGTGTTGGACCTAATGGAGTTACACCTAACAGCGGCGGTATGTGCGCCTCCTGTTGCTGTTGTTGTTGCAGTTGTTGTTGTTGCTGCTGCTGTTGCTGTTGCGACGTCTTCGTATTACCTCCACTTGGTGGCTGACCAGCGGCCGCATTAGCCAGATTCATGAGTCCACTGCCAGCTGTGGGTCCATTGCTGGCTGCTGCGGCAATGGCAGCCACAGCGGCTGCTGCAGCTGCATTTTGTTGTTGCTGTTGTTGCGCTGCAGCCGCTGCTACTGCTGCCGCTGCTGCTTGCTGTTGCTGCTGCTGTTGTTGTTGATTGGCAGTTGTTTCTGTATTAAAATGCTGTTGAAGTAACGTTTGCTGTGTCGTCTGCTGTTGTTGCTGCTGCTGCCTCGTGTCTATGGTGCTTGTTTGCTGCTGCTGCTGTTGTTGTTGTGGGTTAAGGGAAGTGCTATCGATCACGGACCGATTGATGGCTTCCTGTGCCATAGTTTTTAATGAAATGGATTCAACGGCATTACTATTGCTGTTCTCGCTGCTACTACTGCTGCCAATAGAGACAGGCAGGCCTGGGGGTAAAGAAAAGTTTAGTTTATATTATATGGCTTCGAAAATAGCAAAATATACATTAATAAATATTCAAGATTTTCTGAACAGTGTCGTACACAAATCAATAAAAACAGAAACCAAATAGTAAAGATTCAGCTTAAAACTCAAATTCCTAAATTATAGAAATTGAGCATCAGGTCGAACTAGTGAATCAAAAAGGAGCACAGATCTAATTGTCGGCGTGTCTCGACTTAAAGCTATCTTTCTATTGCTTAACGTTTACTAAAATGAATACATAATACAGTTAGATTACTATTCATCCATTCCATGAGCAACACTAAAGCGATTGTAAATGTTTCTCGGTGCACAAATCATCCAATTTGAAAGCTATTTAGATCTTGCTTGGTATCTGTAAGATCGTTGTTAATACACTTGAACAAAATGAGTCGTACAAAACTGTGTTTAAAAACACCCCGACAAAAATCGGATCTTGATTACAATCTACTAAAATAAAATTTCTTAATCCTAGTTTATATTCAGTCAACGATCTGAGAGGATATATAATAACATCTGCAAATTTCGTGTGAAAGGGGTAATTTTTTAGTTTACCGTTTTGTATATGTGAGGAATTCGTTTGAAGATTGGATAATTGCGTCGCTTGCTGCTGTTGTTGTTGCTGCTGCTGTTGTTGCGACTGTGCTCCGGCTCCTACAATAGAGGCTACTGTGGGTGCTGTTGCCTGTTGCTGCGGCTGATGCAGCACAGGACCATTTTCCAGTGGTGCTACGACAATATCAAAAGAAGATAAGTCAATTTGGGAAAATTGGAACATATCTTTTGGTTTCCCCTTACATGTATTGTGTTTTGCCACCGCCGCAAATGCAATTGTCGGTATTGCTTGAATCACAGATTGGCCTTGAATGTTGCTGCTGCTGCTACTTGTATTCGTTGCCGCTGATCCGGATCCTGTGCCGGCCGGTGTTGCTGTTGCCGGACTAGGCGTTGGAGCATGCGGCTGCACGGCAGGATTGTGACCACTGGCTGTAGATGCGCCCGCTCCCGTCCCCGCACTCGAACTTTGGCCACTTGCACTCTGCGTTGAACTACTAGTAGCTGATGCGGCGGCAAGCACTGAAGCAGCCGTAGGAATCAGTTGCTGTGGTGTTTGTTGCTGGCTTTTGCTGGGCGTTGAGCTGACAATCTTATTGACTTGAGCTGGAAATAGGAAATGGAAATATGTATTCTCCTTTCCATCACTGTCGATTCTCACTTACTATCACTACCCGCTGGCGCCTTGACCGTTGCTCGCACTGGCGTTGGCTTGATGAGCTGCGGCTGCGTCTGCTGCTGCTGTTGAGGTTGCTGTGTTGGACGAAAGAAAAGTGAAAAATTTTTTATAATCCAATTCATGTTTTTTTTGTTGCTTTCAATTTTCAATAATCTAATTCCTTCCTTTTGTTTTTGAAGAATTTTTTTTTTAATTTATCCTGGAATTCAATGAATGAAAAAATGATAGAACTGAAATTTAAATAAAATGTGACGTGTCATCTACAACTAATATAAGCAAATCAAACAAAATTCCATTAAAACTTCCTCCAGGATCTGGAGGAAGAGATATGTACCTTGGGTTTGCTGCTGGCGGTTGTACTTTCGCTATTTTTGCGCTTTTCGCCGCTGCCTGGTGCCCCACTGCTGGCCGCATCCGTTGATGTTGTGGCTGAGGATGAAGTTGCGCTGGTATCGCTCGCATAGCCCACATTGTTACCATTTAATTGGGCTGCAACCGCCGCCGCCGCTGCCGCTGTAGCTGCCGCCTGTTGTTGAAATAATGCCGCTGTTGCCGCGCTGCTACTGCTGCTACCGCTACCGCCGCTGCATGCACCGCCGGATGGTAAGACTTGCTGCACCGTAACTGGCGATTGGGATGGACTACCGCCGGAGGTAACACTGCTCGGTGAGCCGCTTGTTTCGTTGCTATTATTACTATCCGTTGTGGCCGTGCCACTGAGTTCGACCTCATCGAGACCAATGATATCATCGTAGATAAACTCATTCTCCTCAAAGTCCGGCTCTTGCGATGAATCAATATAGTATTCGACATCGTCTTTAATTTTATTCACCTGCTCCGCTTCTACACCATCGTTATCGAGCAGCCGAAGTAGAGTTTCCAGCTTGGTTATATGGAATTTATGACGATCCAATTTGCTACGCAAATCATCCATACGCTCCTGTTTATCTCGATCCAGTCGTTTCTTTTTACCAGCTAAAAGTGATTCAATTTCGCTTTCATATTGATCGATTTGGATTTGCAGTGAACTAATTGAGCTGGTTAACCAATTGCGGGCATCATCCTTAATTCGCTGGGCGGGATCCATTTTTTGTGCTGCGCCCAGGCCCTCCTTGGAATACGCTTTGGTTTTTGTCTCACGCTCGACCACCTTAAAGCGTTCCATTTGCTGTTTAACGAATAAAGGATAAACATGATTCAAATTACATTTAAAACCAGTTTCAAATACTCACCGTTTCAATGAGCCTTCGGTTCTCTAGCAGCGCACTCTTATCCTTAATCTCGGCGGAGGCAATCCATGATTTTATCTGATCGCGTAATCGCTGCAATTTCTTAATTTCCTTTTTGAGATCTGCCTCATATTTTTCTTGTAGATGTTTTTGCTAAAAAAAAATAAAAGTTTATTTTAATATAAATGAACAAATTTCATTATTAAACAGAAAGCAAGAGTGAATCCAACTAAATGAGTTACTAAATTAGATACAATTAAATATCGATACTTTTTTATATCGATCCCGTTTTTGTAATCGATTTAACTACATTGAAATAATGAACTTAAAACAAAACTCCATGGCGGAAGAAACAGACGACAAACGTGTAAAACTTCCCCTGAAGACGATCAAAATGTATTTTTAAATGTACATACATATGTATTCATCGACCTCGAGCTGCCGATTTGACTCCAAAGAAATAGTTATGTTGAATTTAAATAAACTCTGTTTAATGTTGTTTAAAACTTTCCCTAAAACAAACCGAATTTTTTCGATTCGAACGTAAACATTCGAGGGATTCAAGAAAATAAACCCGATATAAACAATACGATTAATTCATTCCGACTTTACACACGCATATTATCTATCCAACAAAGAGATTTTCTTAATGATCTTTGTCTTCCGTAAACCGACTCTTTGGTTCAATCTCTCACCTTCTGGTTGGTATTTGTGGCATTGTGTACTTTTTTCCAAATATCCTCAAACGTTTCGACGCCTTCGGCTACTTTCTTTAAACATCGATCAATTTCCCCTACGATATGAGAAAGATGAGATAATAAAATACATAAATTTACGACTCCAATTCTTGTGTAAACAGTTTGAGGGGAAACCATTTCCTCAAAATTTTTTAAGCTTACCTTGCAGTTTTCTCGTCGCAGCCATGGCTATGTGTGCTCTTGTGGTCTCTGTTGGTGCAAATAGTCAGACATAGTCGGCCGCCTGGGCAGGATTTGGGTATCCTCCAACTCGAAAGAGTCTGCAAAAAAATACAAGTAGACACAATCATTAGACACACACAGGCACATTAACACACACACACACAAACTAGCACCGAATGCTAATACACAGCGTGGCGGCTAAATATCTTTCTTTTGTTGTTGTTTTATTTTTTGGATTTGGAGGGACGGACGCCTTGGAGGTAGCTCAATTTTTAGTTTGTGCATCTGTTAGAATTCTCTTCTAGTTGGGAGATCTGTTGATTTACCTCAGATTTGTGGAGCCAAATTCTCCAAATGAAACTTTTTTTGCGTTTCCTTTGCTTCTCCTCTTCTTGCGTGGATTTCGATTTTTTTTTGGCTCTCAGTTCTTCGTCTGCTGGTGCTATTTGGTGGAGGGCTATGAGGGGAATGGGCGCTGATTTATATAGGGGTTTCTTGTTATTTTCAAGGTGAATTTAACATTTAGTAGTTGCTGGGGCTTAATGAATAGTTAGGTTTATGCATTAAATACATTAAATAAACGCTTAAAGATTTTTCGCTTGCTTTTTGTTCTCTCTCTCTCTTTCTCTTTGCACCTTCCGCCATCTTTAGGGATGCAAAAAACTATCGATAACCAACGTTAAAATAAAATCGATAGTTGAAATGTTTATTAAACTGCGTTGATGATAAAGAATATTAAATTCATTATATTCTTTATATCTGAAGACTTTTAAACATTATTCGTATACTTATAATTACAACGGAACTATTTGGCTTTTCGATATATAGTTGGATCGGTTGCGTTGGGCTTATATAATATACTCTGGAGAGTTGTGCTAGTTCCGGAATCGGACCAACAATCGAAATAGTACTTATTTGCTTACCTTTCAGCTAAAACTTTTTGTATTAAAGGATATAAAAAAAACACTTAAAAATTTAGCTAAGAATAAAATATTGGTTTTCTTAAAAGATTGACGTATCCACTATCTTCGACTGGCTATAATATAGCAATTTAGGTACCATTTTGATAATTAAAATTTTTAGTGTTATTTTATTAATTATTTGTTGTAATGAAATAAATATACATTGTTTTCTATACACTTCCAATTTGATGCTTTATTCGATGTGTCAGGTTCTTAAATATATTTTCTGCCTTCTTCATTTTTCTTCATTTTGAAAAACATTTGGCGCCCTGGTGAGTGTCATAGCTCTCATCTAAAGAATGTGACAACGAAATTTTAAATTTTAAAATCTTTCCGTTTTTATTTGCAATTTGCGTTTGACTTCAAAATATATGCTTAGATTTTTAAATTCGTTTCTACATTAAAGCCGTTTTTTGAGAGAGAGAGTTTTCGCAATAATTTAGATTAGTTTAGTTCGAATATGTAAGTTGTTTTCTTTTAGTTGTGCTTTTCGTTTTTTGCCTATCACACACTCGCTTTTCTGTTTCTAATCATACTTAAGATTCGACTGCTGATAATGATGTTGCTGCTGATGTTGTTCAAGTTTATAGGCGGGTATAGCCATACAGTTTCTGATAAAATTGCATACACATTGGACATACTGTTTGGGATATTTAGTGAAGATCTTCACATGCTCGGCATCTTCAAAACAAACGGATGATACATCAATGCCCTGATCCCGACGCAAGCGTATAAATTTCTCCACATCTCTGTAGGGTATGACCACGTCACCCTTGGAATATAAAAACAATTGTGGATATTTATTGGCCTCGTTTTTCAGCTCACAAAATGGACTAGCATGGACAGGCGGAGACTTGACAAAGAGACTTTTAAAGGCGGCAAAGGATTCCTGAAAAAGAAACAATTCAAATTTAAATGGAAAAAGGGCAAACTCATTATGGTCTCACCTCAACAAACCACATGAGGCTGAGGGTCAAAGTAATGGCCAAAGCTGTGAGACAATTACAGCGCTTTTCCCTCCCATAAATTGCTGTTATGGCCCTATATAGGCCCAACATACGACGCTCTCCCGGTGCTGAATCAAAGATCACTCCACGCACTTGCAACGGAGACTTATGCTTGATGACGGCTAAGTTAATATGCTGATACAAATACGCTCCACCATTCGAAAATATATGAAATATCAAGGGGTGAGCATCAAAATTCATATCTTGTATTAATTTCAATATTTTTTCGCCAATGGGAATCATTTCCGAACGCTTCCAGAACAATGTATCCACCGGTGCAGTATATCGTACAGTAATTAGACTGCAAACAGTATGTCAGTTAAGTCCTGAGGCGATATTAGTTAGTTCTTCTCTTACCCGCGTTCCTCATAGATTTTGGAATATTTCATTAAATACCGATCCTGACAGCCTGCCCAACCCAATAGCATAACAATGGGCACATTATTATCCTCATTGTCATTTGCATTGAGCAACACAAAATCGTTTTCGGCCGAAGGCTTAGGAAATTTAATGAAATACTCCAAGGCATCCTCACGTTCTCGCCGGACGGCACTGGCCGTCGCCTGCTGCTGTTGTCCAATGGTGCTCGGTATGGCGGCAGTTGCTCCATACTGGGTGGCTATATCATCCGCTGTGAGACCATACGGATGTGTTGTTGTCGAAGGCGATGTCATATTTGCATTTAAAATTTTGCCTAAAATTTATTTATACACTCTTCCGTGCCTTTTTTTGTCTTTGTATTTTGAATCCGTATTTTTCCGTATGTTTCCCCTTACGAATTTTCTTTTTCTTCTCTTTTTTTTTTGTTTTTTGCTGCTTGGTTACGCAAAGCCTACTGCCAGGATACGGATACAGCCATGCGCCAAATAATTTCGTTTCCTTTTTCGTTTCGTATTGATTTTGTTATGGGTTTTTTTAATTAAAAATTGTCAACGCTTTGGTTTCTAAGGACGACATCTGACTTTATTTCATTGATTTTTGGCCTTTCTATTCGGGCGGCGATAACAAGGCTGCTTGACCTTCCTCTACTACAACAACAGTAAGAACAACTACGGAATAACAATAAAGGAACGTGATTCCTGCTGCAGCAACATGCCGCATTCCATAAACGGTGACCGTTGCGGTTGCCGCTTCCAGTCACTGCTGCCTCAGGTGCCACAAACTATTGGGTTGGACATGCGCACTCCAAAGAGAAACTGTCAGTAAGGACATGTGAGCGTTTTCCATAGGGCTGCACAAAGGAATACAATCAAGAATACTTTCTCCCCATTTTCATTTCACTTAAAAAAAAAAGGTGAAATATATACAAATTTTTTTTATAGATTTCATACACTTTCCATCCTAAAAACTATTAACAAAAAACAAAAAGAACTCATTGGGATACCACAATACTTCACCATTTGATATTCAGAGCCGTATTTAGTTTCTCCACGGCATGATAGCTGGTATGGAGTAAATCGTGCGACTTATCCGTGTGGGCACCATCTAGGAAGTCACTATAGATAACCTTTGTATGCGTATTATCCGGCTGAGAGATTGGTAATTTTTTATACAATTCCTCCAGCTGTAGGGTCAATTCGCGAACATGCTGACCCGTGGTGGGACGAACTTGTGCTCCACCATTAATGCAGCCCGAGGGACATGCCATTACCTCAACAAAATGATAGTTTGCTCCCTTACCACGCTTAAGTTTCTGTACTAAATTCTGGATATTACGAAAACCATTGGCTATGGCGAATTTCAGCACGGTTTTATCGTCTTTCTCGAGGCTAATTTCACGAAAATCTCGATTTCTCAATTGCTTGAATTGCAACTTGTTGTCGGTGTCTTCGCTGAACAGCTCTTTGGCTGCATATTTGAAAATGTGCTCGGCATAGCCACCAGACATGGTAGCCTCATGGGCCCAAATCATAGATTCCGGTTTTTGATCCGTCCATGGCCAGTCCAGATCAACGGGTTCGTGCTGGGACAGCGAACGTTCATCTTCCATTAGCATTTGTTCGACTTCAACTGAAACCGAGTGGTTAGAAGTGCAAATGTTAGAGATCTAATTGGAATGATCAGAATTGCTTCTTACTTGAGGTAATTACACAGTCCACATCTCGCGAACCATTGACTTCACTGTAGAAGTCCTCCCTAGAGGCCTCAAGTTTTTTGTCATAGCAAGGCATCACCGTGGCATGATAGATTCTCGATCCAGGCACATTTAATTTCTCTGCCAGAAAATGTTTGACAAGCACTCCCATTATCTGTTGTGGCGAACGGGTTGTTGCTATATAAGGTAAAATAAAATTGCCATGGGTCTTCTCTGCATAACAAACCCAACCAGGGCAAGAAGAACTAAGCATAGTTAAGTCTTCTTTATCACGAAAACGTTCCACAAACTCTTGCCGGCACTCCATTAAAGCCAAATCATCGGCTACCTTGGTACATAGAACATAATCCGCGCCCAAATTTCGGAAATAGCCAGACAAATGTCGCGCCGTTTCCTCTACACTCAACTGATAACTATGAGCCAAGCTCAATATCGGTTGCATTGATATGGTGAAGACAATGGTCCGTACAAGATCGTTATCCCCAGTGGCTTTTAGTTTTTGATTCTCACGCAGCACCTTGAGCAACTCCTCCTGACTCTGTTGAGTAATTAGTACGCCCTCGGCGGAGGTAATGCAACCCGAACAGGCCAGGCAATCTTGAAGCGTAATCTCCACCTTTTGTAGCTTTTGTTTGCCACTCTAAGAGGGGAAAAAATTAACATAAATTGCGTATGGATTTAGTTGACTTACTTCCTCCGACTCCTCATAGTAGCCATCCTCTTGTACTGTAATTTTAGCTCCAGTTTTTGACTTTGTCTTATCTATGGTCACGGGCTTAATGCATTCCTATAAGATGGATTGAGAAGAAACTGGTCAAGTTAGTTGGGAATATTGTTTTGTGTCTTTTGTATAATTTCACCTGTGAGGGTGTTATAAAGTCATCTAGATCTGTGAGCTGCAGCGCTCCGCTGAACCTCGACATGACGTTGTAAGCCTTTATACTAAACTAAATGACAAGGAATTAATAATTTTTATCTGATTCACTTGGAAGCCACTTGGGCACGCAGGCGAGATAACAAAAACTTAACAAAAACACCTAAGCGATGGCAGGAGGGCGAGAACAAGTGAATGACATGACAAGGGATGGAAGCTTTTAAACCACTGCTGCTCCGATAGTATCGGTATAGTGACTTTTGAATTTCGCCGAGCCACACAAATTATTTCTCTCCACTATATAAACCTTTAGGTAAACATTGGCCATTAGATTCAACTCAAAATAATCTTTATATATTAAGCAAAATTAAGAAGTAAACTAAAATGCTGCAAATTTTATATTATTGTCAGTAACACACGAAAGTTAAGCCTACAGCCCTGGTCTTGCGTTTACATGCGAATGACAATTATCCGCGTGGGCAACAAACACAGAGAACACAAAAGGAAAAATTAGAATTTATTTTAATTTTGTCTAAAACACAAACACGATGGGGCGCAGCAAATTTGTCCCGGATGCAACAAAAAAGGTAAGTGCCAATAAGATTAAGGTATCTCAGGCTAAGGGATTGAAATGTTTTTAATTTTCGTAAATAATTTCCCAGGTGATGCATCACGGCGAATATATAAATAGGATACGAAAAAGCCTCTATTATGGCATGAATATGGACACGGACACGGATTCGGATATAGGGTTGTCCTTGCCCTTTGCCGAATATGCAGCCGAAATTTTCTCTGAACCGCATCGCGGACATTCTTTGCATCGTTTGAATTGCGTTACAGCTGGCAAATTTCAAGCCACACCTTGTTCGCTTATTATGGCCCTCATTTACCTGGATCGACTGAACATCATTGATCCGGGATATTCTTGTAGAATCACGCCACAGGAATTATTTGTCCTATCATTGGTAAGTAGTGTCTTCATCAGTCACATCCACGTAAATATCATCATTCCTATCACGCGGCGTGACTATCTCTCTATAACCTGTTGATTGATTGATAAGCTGCTTTGAACAACAACACAAATACACAAGCACACATATACACAATGCGAGATATGAGTGAAGGTGTTCCAATTGTAAGGTGACATTTCGAGTTTAATTAAAAATAAACAATGGTGGCGAGCATCTCAG
Organism: Drosophila sucinea; assembly: GCA_018150745.1. NCBI lineage: Eukaryota > Metazoa > Arthropoda > Insecta > Diptera > Drosophilidae > Drosophila > Drosophila sucinea. Next base: position 254,745 of record JAECWP010000143.1, on the reverse strand, counting down.
ATTTGTTGCATTTCCTTGCAAGTTTATATAATGAGTCATTCATTCATGTGCCCAAATTCAGTTTGTTTTTAAATTTTTTCTTGTGACGTCATGCCGATATTTATATATAGTAAATTGTTTACAGATGATTTCAACCAAATTCTATGCCGGCCATGATGAACGTTTCTATTTGGAAGACTGGGCTAAAGAGGGCAATATGACCGAAGATCGACTCAAGGAAATGGAACTTGAATTTCTAACGGCCATTGTAAGTTTACAAGAGAGAAAACAATTTAAAATAGGGTCTAGATGGACTTCTAGAGATCCGCTTAGTTCTATGCAATCTAGCTAAAAGTCATACTCTTTTTGCAAGGGAATAAGTTAAAATTTTAAATTATGTTCGTCTTTTTTAAAGGACTGGAATATATACATATCGAATGAGCAATTCTTTGAGAAACTCAACAGTGTGGAACAGACGTTGGCGAAACGTGAAGGATTGCGTCGAGGTTGGCTAACGTACAATGAACTCGTCCAGCTCTTACCCGATTTCACTTGGATGAAATTTATGCTGAATAACATAGCTGTGCTTGCTCTGAGCTATGCAGCTAGTGTGATAACCATAGCCGGAGCATTCTTTATAGCCAGCCAGGTGCCGGGTACTTTGTGGCATCGCTCGGCTAGGGCGATAACAACATCGAATGAAGCTATAACCAACAGCAATGCAACAAATACGATGACAGTCACCACTCCAGTTGATACATCTAATGCAACACAAGCTGTTCCCGTTATAATTAGCCATGAGATTAATTCCGATCCTTTATCGTCGTTGCCCAACGAAAGTTGTTTGGGACTGAATGTGGAAGAAGAATTATCGAAGTTGGAGCAACAATACTGTGACGAGGCTAGACTGAGTGAACGGGAACGCATAAAACGTTTGGAAAAAATTGCACCCAATCATCCATTGTTTCCCCCCGATTTTGTCAAGGCTGTCATTTTCACTCACCAGGATAATGCTCAAAGTTGGCTAAACATCAAGTCCCAGTACAGCGATGGGAATCATCATGAGAATCCAAATCCACTTTTCCCACTTGGCCAACATAATCATCATCCGCCCCACAATGCTTCTGTATTTTGGCAATTGCTCAGCGATGCAATGCAAAATTCTTTTCTAATTCGTTGGCCAGAGCTGTGGCCCAAACTGATCTAAAATATTAATTGCTGTTTATGACAAATCGAATTGATAACACCTAAATTGCACATCATGTTTTACTACAAATTTTCAATTCCTTACTGTTTTTTTAAATTCTATGCCAAGTGAAAATGGCTGTAAACCTGTAACACTACAAAAAAAAAAAAAAAAACTGAATAACTACGAAAATAAATTAAACCTATATATATTTTTTCAAACTTACTTAAAACCCCAATTCATTTAAAAAACTACTACGAAAAAACTACAATTTGTAGTAGACATCAACTAGATTTACTAAAAAGCACAAATCGTCTTGAAGTCAAACGAAGTTAAGTAAATGGAACTACTTAGAAGGCAATACAATTTCTTTTCTACCGAATGAAAATATTTATTCCAATTCCAATGAACCCCATAGCTGCGAACCCAACTAGTTGGAAAGATTACCATTTAGAAATTTTACATACCTTCAGTTAATGCTTTTTTTTTAAATTTTCATAAAAATAAATTATATGGTCTATCCTGTTGAGCGGTCATTAAATTATGCTTTAGTTCAGTTACTTTCAAGCTCAACCGCGGTACGATCAATTAGTTTCGGTTTACTTACCAGTCAATTTGTTTTCGTAATTTGTTATATCGAAACCGTTATCAACGTTTAACCGATGTTTTGCACCATATTTTGATTATATTTATTTATAACATGCTTAAAACAATTAAGTCCGAAAAAGATTCTGAAGGATTTCGAATCGAGCCAATTTAGAGATTATCTTCCTTCTTGTTGTTTCCTTTCCCCTTCGCTTTTTTCTCACCAGATTTGTATACTACAACGGTTATTATGTGGAGAAAATGGAAAATCTAAAGATGCTTATCAAAGTCGAGAATTTACGAATGTTATGTATCTTATACTTACTTGGGAACAAGGAAATCTTTCCTACAGTTATGCGAAACATGAGCTACGCAATGATGTAATGTCACAGATGATCAATAAATATAAGCAGTCATATTAAAAAATTATTAATAAACAATTTTGCTGAAGCTACATATACTTTGATTTATTTTTTTGATAAGCTCTCTACAATTTGGACATTTTTTCAACATTATACATATTAGATGGATTTCTATTGCATAGTGAATTTTAAATATAGGATGGCAAGGCAGGAAAAAGAGCGAGCTTTAAGGGATGGCATTAGTTAAATTTATAGGCACTTTACAGTGGAGGATAAGAGTAGAGGTTTCATATAAGGTTTTGGTGTTACATATTTCGCTTGGATTAGTTTCTCTATATAATAACAATTTATCGGTTTTCCTTGATTTGATTTTAAGATTTTGTTATTTGGACCATTGTCAGTTAGGCTATGTGGGTATTATGTGGATTATGTGTCTTTATGAATTGTTGAAAACTCTACTAACATTTTCAATATTAGGCTACAATTTTATATTTGTTTTTTTTTTTTGTTTCTTATTTCATTTTTTTCTAGTGTGCAGTCCAGTCTGTGCGAATTTAAGGAAAAAGCCTAATTCAAATATTCAGTTTAGTTAGTATATAGATTAAGATAGGCTAGTAGGTACTTTGAGTGTCACAATTAGTTCGATATGTTTTGAAATTATGAATTATGTGTGAAGCAGTTCCATTTTCTAATATTTAAAGTAAAATCGCTGCCAGTTTTAATGTAAAAAATTAAAATAATAATACATAACATACATAAATTAACAAAAAGTATAGTTAAGTACAGACTTATTTCGTTTCGCTTTCGCTGTCCGAACTAGCAGTTTTTCCATCCGAATAGTCGATAAACCACAACGGACACATGCCCAATAGGCAGCCCACTGTAATTCCAACAATGCGACCCTGCAAAATGAATGAATACAAAATGAATGTCAGAATGAATGGCAATAAATAGTTAAAGCTACTTACATAACTGGATGACCGCTTGCTGGACTTAAGCTCGAATTGCGCCGGTGTTAGTTTCGGCTGCTTCAGGCCCAACAAATGACAGGCATTCTCCACGTAAGTGGCCATAGTAATGCCAAGAATATCGCTAATGGTATTGCCCAGACCAGCAGCCGCCATTGTGGTCAGGGTAATAAAATGACCTAAATAACATTCAATATATTCGCCCTGTCAAACAGAAAGTAAATATTGAATATTTTAATTTTTAGGCAAATTACACTGTGTTACATATTTTCAAAATTGCAAGTAGCACATCCTTTACGTATAACTAAACTAAGCAGAACTTTAAATTTGAACTATTTTGAACTGATTTTGCTGGGGCAAAGGAGGTATTATACATAGAATAAACTCGAAGATTTGTATCTCAATGTTAGAGCATCAAATCAAATCAATATACTTTAGTTTCATTAATTTATCATTGGCTTACATATAAGTATATAAGTAGTACTTACAGCCATGATCATAATAAAATTATCGAGAAAACCAAATGCAATAAATGGCACGGCATTCACAAAGAAAACTGCAATTGAAACAAACAATTAGAAATGAGATAAAGAAGATAGAACAAAAAGTACTTACTGCTATATAATTGACCAGCAGTCGGTGGTGTGGCCGATTCAACTGTATTTGAAAGAGATAATTGTGAAAGAGAGAATTCACATTAATAGGCAAATCAAATGAGAATGGAAATATATATATTATTTTCAATTTCCTTTGAGATTGTTAGTTGGATATTTTGTAAGCCGATTGCACAAAATTTTCTATTTTGTTCATTCTTTTCGTTTTGCCTTTACCCATTTTCTTTTTCAGCCATTCATCGGGGACAGCACAAAAAGTACCCGAAGGATCCACCTGACCCAATGTTGGTTTGGTCGATAGTCTTCCGAAACGTGTACGCCAACTGCCAACGGCCAGTTGGCCTATATATATATATATATATATATATGAATATATGTAGATTTGATGAATCGAAGATTGGGAAGAGTATGTGTGTAGGTGTGCGGGTAGATTGATTGATTCCATTGTGTATTGTTGTTTGTGTGTTGGATTGCAAACACAAAATTATGTTTAATATGAAAAAGATTTAAAAGATGGGATTATTTAATAAATAAAAGATTTAGGTTACAACTTAGGATAAACTTGAATATAACTAAAACTAAATGGTTTAATATGAAATATGTCAGTGGGAAAGTATTTACAGGACTTATGTTAAACAGCTCTTCGAGGTCTTAAGAATAGCATGTACTGATGTTTCAAATTTTGAAAAGATCTCAGAGTTTTTGATTGTAATGCTTAAAAAATCATTTGCTTTTCTTTTAAAATTCGAGACTCAACGGGTTGATATTTTTTTTTGGATTTATAAATGAGATATACCTGAAACTGGTTTACCAAATATGTTTCTCTTGCATGTGTACTTTGAGCAGAGTGCTATTATAACTCATAAAACCCATAAAAAGTCATAAAGTCAGCCAGCAGAAAATCCTTTCCGATTATAAAAACTAGAGCATGAGCTCGGTCGGGTTGCATCTCCCTGGCTGCTTTCATTTTAAAAGCAATTTTTTATTGTACTTTATATACATTTATAGGAATGTAGGTTGCACCCATTCAGATTGGATGACACTGTTGTATTTTCCCATTAAACGTGTCAGTGTCCTTCTCCCCCAGCTGAATCACTGATGGCTTGACAATTAACAGAACATTGGGAACACGTTTCAAGCGTTGGCATAAAAACGGAAGCAGAAAGACTGCCCTCGGGGTCATAATATTTAATTGTAGACTATTTAAATTTCGCCTTGGGGAACTGAACATTTAGTCTTCAATGCAAAATATAAGTATGCAATTTTCTTTTTCTATCTGTAAGCAGTTAAACATCAAATTTTATGTTTTGTACAAACTTAACTTGTGTAAGAAAGTATTTTGAAGAGCTTAATTGCATTCTCTGAGGGATGAGGGTACTTTTTTGCCCCCTTTTAAATAATAAATTCGACACTAATTAAGTTTTGTTTTTGCATGTCGAAAAGGCAGCACTCTAATTACACAGAGTAAAATGGCTGGCAAAATGGCAAACATTGGACGCATTATAAAAAGTATTTTCAACCAGTTTAGCCTTTTCACAACTGCAACCTGCATTAAAATGGCAATGAAAATAAATTTTCAGTCTGCCGGATGCAGGAATGAAACTCAATTACGAGACCAGCGAGGACCTACAGAATTTTTCGACGCCATCGTTCTAACGTTGCATACTTTCACGCCTGCCTAATGCAGTCGTGCATATATTGACAGTTATAATTGCGTATGTGCGTGTGTGTGTGTGTGTGTTTGTATGAGTGGGACATTTTAACACCATTTTGAACAAGGCTTTTAGTTTACCCAACACTCTTTTTCTCTGTTTATTATTCCATAGCATATGCGAAGGGGAAAACTAGTCGAATGCGTGCCTCTATGGTGGGTCACGTGCGTCTGAGTTTGTTGTAAGCAAACAATGAACAACAATCATAGTTCTCGGTTCGACTACTTTAATGCCCTGCTGAAGAAAGGCTCATTAAAAGTTTTGTGGGCCAGGAAAAAAAATGATTAGGCATTACTTGGTTAAACAAATTATAATTTGCTGACTTCGCATTCCAGAAGAAACTTTTGAAGCCTTCATTATGGAAGAAGTGAAGATACATTGTAAATAAATGCTTTTACATTACATTTAACAAGTGAACTTAAGCATAATCTTTGAAATTGATTAAATCGTTATGTAATCCCAGCTGGTACTCAATTTGCTCAAGCTTAATATGCATTTCCCCTAATGGGTAATGAGCCCGTCTATTCATAGATAATCATTAAATCATTGTAATTATCATTAAAATCAGCCAGCAATTAATTAAGTGTCACCTAACCGCTGTGCTGTGCGCTGCTGGAACAACCAGAACACGAGTTAGGGCCATAAAAAGAATAATGTGTTGCCTATTTGTAGGCGCCACAAGAGGGCACTTTGTCACACATACACACACACATGTTAGATAAACACCAGTCCTACATATGTGTGAGGGAGTACTTTGTGTCCTCCTCTGACACACTTGATGTTTAATGCATGAATGCCACTGAGCAATTTTCAGGGTAATTATGGCATTTAGCCTGGATGGACAAGTGTTTAACATAAAAATTCCCGCTTGAATCACCGCGACCTACAACCTTCTGAGGAAGCAAATGAAACATGTCATAAAAACCAAGGCGCACATATGTTTGCTTTCCCCCTTCCTGCCTGTCAGGGCTAAATCAACTGACCTTGCTCAAATTCAACACAATACACACATAAAGTCACACCCACCCATCCACACACAAGTATGTGTATATGTATACTTTCATCCATTTTGACTTTGATTTTCTGTGCAAACTTCAAGACGCCTGAAAGTAGGCAACACTTCAAATGAAATCTAAGAACCGCACTTGATGCTTGGCTTCTTTTTACGTGCCTTCTACTCTTCAATATTAAACTTTCAGACCCCAGGCATAGCCAAATATGTTGGCCACAATGTTAAGAAATATTTTACATATTCAAATATTTTCTTTTTATATTCAAATACCTCAAAATGTAAAAATATAAATGCGAAAATATTTCGCAATATTTTAAATGTGAAACGAATAATAAATTATATTGCTTACATACCTTTTTTTTAATGAAGAAATAAAAAACATTATGACGCACTAAAGGACATGAGGGAAATGGGAAACTCTACGCAGGAACGAATTTTAAAAGTGCTGAATAATATTATTTTGACTTTGAAAAACCAAAACAACAAAGTTTTTTTTTCCTTTTCAGTTTGAATGGTTTTAATTGTTATTATAAGTAAAAAGCTTCTTTTTTTTTGCTTCAACTTTGCTTTCAAATTTAAACCACTTCCTTTAAAGTGAAAAAGTTAATTTGACCTTCTCAAAATTGCTGGAAAATACATGTTTTTTTTTTCCTTTCGCTTACATTTTTGTTTGCGTTTATTGTTGTTTGTTAAAGTGAGTTTTTGTACGCAAATTTAATTGATTTTTATTGTCTATCTGGCATAAATATAAATGAATATGTATTTAAACAAGCAAAGTATTTCTGCATTGAACACATACCGAGGTGAGTTAAAAAATTGAAATGAAATAGGAATGGATGAAGTTGGAGTGAGTCAAAGCGACATTGATAGAATGCAGCACCATTCAAATTCATTAGAGCTACTGTAAGTATACTTGATAATAGCCTAAAAACCATAAGACTTAAAAGGGCTCATGCATTCGATGATCAAGATAGGCTTCAAATCCAAACTTAAGACTGTAAATGAAAGGAAATGTTACTTAAATTATAGTAAATAAATATGTCTTACCACTTCTTGATTCTTAACCCACAACAATGACACATTGTAAACCAAACCAAACTTTATAGATGGAATTGTATAATACATATATATTAATCTAAATTCCTTTTAGATCGTAGAGCATTAAAATGTCGTTTTGAGTAAACGGAAATATTTTTCTTGGATTTTTATTTTGCCTTACATTTTATGGGGCCACAAAAGATAAACGGGGTGCCATGTCGGTGGAGCAATTTTCCTTGGTATACAAGAATATAAAGGAGAAAAAGTAGAAGCAACAGGAAATCGTCCCATATACATATACATACATACATATATGTATGTATACATATGCATCTTGAGAATGTACCTTTGTATGTATACTCATGTATTTATATGTGTGTAAGTGTGGTATCTGTTGCTGCCTGAAACGATTTCAAGTAACTGGCTTCATTATGACCTTCATCATCGGGTTTAAGAGAAACCAGTAAATGGAAAGTGAATGTATATATATGTGTGTGTGTGTACATACCAGATATTTGAAGTTAAGCATGGGGGGATAGTAAGGTTTAGGGGAGGTAGGAGTATTCCCCTTTAGCAATTTGCATAACATTTACTTGCGCTTATTGGCTGACTGACTTTTCTGCTTAGCATTCAAATTGGCCAACACTATCACACACACACACACAATTTTTCTTTTCAGCAAACTTTTCAAACGAAACAAATTTCTTTTGCTATGTGAAACCGCTAAATAAACTGACAAGACCGTTGGAGGTCGTTGCACAAAAAATGGATCAAAGTTTGCTTTAATATTTTTGAAAGTTTTGAATGCAAGAGAAATAGGAATTTCTCATGTCATTTTATCTTAGATTTAGCATTTTAATTCTGGTGAAAAGATGCTTAGATGTATTCATTGAAGAAAATCTCTGATAACTTTAAATAGATTTTGTCCACTTGATGACTTTTTTCATTATGATGGATCCTGACATTCTCCTTGACATTCCTCTGTAACTTCATCTGCTTTTGCGTAGCCGGAATTCCGTACGAGAAGATAAAACGAAAGGAAAATGTAATGAACCTGAGAGAGTGAGAGCCAGAGCAAGAGGATGCTTTCGTTTGTGTCACAAGCGCTGCTAAGTATGCTACATATTTGATACTCGTGATGTCTTTGGGTAATTTGATTCAATATGAGGACATCCATTTCGCTTCACTTTCACATCATACTATAAGAATCGCACTCTTTAAAAGCACGTGCCGAGGCGTTGGCTATAAAAAGGAACTTACCGGTTGGATGGAATAAAGTAATTTTGAAAGCAACAGCTGTGTATAACAGGAGTAGGAGGAGACGAGAAGCGAATGTGTCCCACTTTCTCTTTCACTCTCTTTCTTTCTCTCTCTCCATCGGTCTTTGTATACCTTTTGCAAAGTCATAAAACAAAACAAGTGAGCGAAACGAGAGAGGGTGAGTGGGAGGGAGGGGGCCTACGCACATGTACTAAAACAAATGGCAGAGACGATAAATTGAAAACTGTGTGCGGCGTTAAGCTCTCCCCGGATGTTGATATCCAGGGATGTGAAGCTGGATCCCAGTGTCAGGTGCGTTTGTGCGATTGTGTGTGTGCTTCTGTGTGTGTGTGGGTTTAGAGGAAGCTTTTGGGTTTTTGTTTTTGTTTGTTTTTCCTTTTTTTATTCCCTCTGATTGTTATACATTGTTGTGGTCTTAGGATTAGTTTGTTTCGTTCTTTTTGATCTAAAACAACATTTTTATGGGCCACAAAAATGAAATGTTTTTTAAGCCGCAATGAAATAACAAAAATTAAAACTTATTAACCCATAAACTGGGTGAGTATTATACCAATAATAATAGTTACGACTATAGTAAAAAGTCCATCAAAATGGGAAAATATGGATATCACCTTGAAAGATACCCCAAAATAAATGCACAAAAATAAAGAGAGCAACAAAAATTACTCTATTAAATGCATTTTATTTAAGCCAGAAGTACGTTTTAATTGAAACATTTGGCCAAACTAAATCTATCTTCACAATCTGTGAATAAATGTTTTGAAAATGTATCGTAAAATGGCATTTCTATGCTTCAACAAATATATGTTTCAAATAAAATACGTTTAGCATACGTTTTTCATTCTTTTTTTGCCAAACTAAATTGGTAGCTAAATCATTTTATTAAATGTTTTGAAAATGTTTCGTTAAAGTAAATTTATACATATGTATATATGCTGCAATAATTTTAGTTTCAATTAAAATTCGTTTCTCTCTCTTTTTCTCTTGTTTTGTGCAATTTAATTTTCACATGCATGCATATTGATTTTCCCCATTTAAAATGCGTTTAACTTTTCTCCCTGCGTGTTTTCACATCACTCGAGTTCAATTCATTTTTCATTTTGCTCACTTTTGCCCTTGGTTGTTTATTTGGTGCTTTAAAAATGATGAAAAATCTTATCAGCCATTTGTTATAAGTAAATTCTGATAAATGTACAGAAAATTTCCATAGTCATTAATTTTTCCCTGGCAAATTTGAATTTAAGCAGTCAGCCCTTGGGGCGTGGGGGCTGGGAAAGCCTTCCCAAATGGGGTCGAAATACAATATGTAAGGCAGCAGCTGCTGGCTGGCAGGTTGGCTCTTCATGCCCCATGACTTCTGTTCGTACAGCACAATGAACATCGTTTAATGCTTAGATGAGGCAAGCTTTTCTTTGGGGTAGGATGCCAGTCGGTCGGTCGTTCGCCCGGAACCAACCCCAATGGCAAATAAATTGTCTGACTTTTTGGGGGTTGCTTTCATTTGAAGTGCCTGCCGAACCGCTAATTTGATTAAGTTAGGTTAGTACAAGTGATTGGAGCTTTTCACATTTCTTTGGGGTCCTTTACAAAACGAAAACTTTTTCTTTTTTTTGTTGATGGTAATGGAATTTTAAATGGAAGTAAAAAGTAATTGTGACAGCAGGGAATAAAGCAACAGTTTGAAATAGTGTGAAAAAAGGAAATATTCTTTAAATGTCTACCAGGCGATAAAAGTAATCAATTAAAGCATGTGATACCTTCTCCACTCCACTCAGAGCACTCCATTCATTGTACTCTACATAAGTTTGTAGTTTTCCAAAGGAAAGCATAAAGATGTAATCAACACACTGCTATATATGCACCTTAACATGTTCTACTTTTATATAAATATGAAATGAGATACCAGCTACTTCTGCCCTCAACCACAAAGCACTGCAAATTGCCAACTTTCCCATGGCTTTTTGTGACTTTTTAAAAATGTTTACTCTCTAAAGTAATTCTTAAATGCACAAAAAGAATACTTTTTGCAGCTCTGCATTTTAAATTTGTTTATTGTCTTGTTTAATGCTATTCATATAATCCTAAAAAGTTTTAAATACAGTTTCACTTTAGTTTAAAAGCAGTAACTCGCTGTGAATTCCAACATTTAGATTTTAATTACCCATATAAGAATAATAGGGAAATGTTGGAATTAATTTAAGCTTTTTGCAGAAATAAAAGTAAATTGTTTGTTTTCGAACTTGAGTTTCGGTAATTGCGCATTTCTCGGCACTGTATCTTTAAAGTGGGAGTCAAGATATCCCTAATAGTAGTTATGAACCTCCTCTTCTTTCTTTCAATATAATCTGTTGTCTGAACGAAAGAATTTAAAAAAAAAACTGATTCTACTATATTGCTGCTAAAGATTTTCGTCAGTAAAAAAGTTAAAAAATGTTTTGCCTCATAACTCTTCTTGATAAATAAACCAAAACCAATAATGTCTACACCTGAAGCACACGCTAGTTAAATGTTTATTTAACATTCAACGAAGCACAATTTAAGTAAATCAAAGTCAATGAGTTCTTATCAGTGGACATTACGTGAGGAGCTATTATACAAAGCTTTTGCTGATTAGCTCGAACAATTTGGAGCATCTAAAGAGTAAGGCAAATTTTCAAGAGTAATTTGGCACACATTCTGCGGAAAATCAAGGAAATTCAGTGTGAAAAACTAATCAGTAAAGTTTTCCCGCTTTTGGCTGAGATAAATAAAAATTAAACGATGAAAATGAAAGCTTCAACTGCTGCGTCAATGCCAGCAGCCGCAGTAGCAGCAGCGCAGCCAACTGAGCAGCGGCGGCAATGCGTAAAGCAGTTTCTGCGAGTTTTAACCAGCTGCGGGGCAAAGTTGTTTCACATACCCCATGACAATATCTTCAATTGGGTATATTAATATCGACAAACTGTTTGCATACGGAAGGGTTTTCATTATCTATCCGAGGATCAGATATGTCTGCATTGAGTTTATTAAAATTGGTATTTCTTAAGAAGGCTGAAGGAAACTCATAAATTTCTTTATACATACATTAAATTTTTAATTATTCGAATAATCGATAAACCGATATTAATATTGTTTAATATTTCTGAGTCATTGTAGAGTAAGTCAACTGATTCTAAAACCATTTTTGATGATTTATTTCCTAAAATATATAATATTGTCTTTATTTAAATACAAACTATATTTTTTTCTCAAAATACAAAATACATCATCCTCGATTATCCAGATTTTTTAGTCTAATAAATAGTTTTTTTTTCGATTATCCGAATGAGATCTGGTGCCAGTTAAAACGATTGAAAAGCATAGAACTTGACCTTACTAGATACAGGATATTTCCAAGTCGATGCCTTTACAAAATGTATGCCACCTTTTGTTTTGTTTTTTGATTTTGTTCGGAATTTTAATGAGCAACACAAAAACCATGCGCGGGACTCCGATTTTGACTTTGCTTTTTATGCGACGATTGGAAAACGCAAAATACACAAAAACTTGCTCATAAATAAATTCACATATTTTAATAGTAAATGTATGCAAATAATTGTTAAGTGTGTATCCCCATATTTATTTAATCTATCTTATTGTTTGTAATTTGTATCAACTACTGTTCCCTCAAGCGTTTGCCATGTTAAACAGTTTTAAGGGAAATACTAATAAATTATTTAGGTCTTGAGCTAAGTTTGCCTCAAATAATGTTTGCTTACACCAACAAAGACCAAAGTAAAGGCAGTAAGTAAATCAATAGTTAGCCTAGGTCAGAACAAGGCAAGTTTTCTTGGTAGTTGACTCAGTTGAAATAGAGTAGGAAGCAAAAGCCAGCTTAAACAGACAAGGTCTTTGTTTAAAAGGTTCTTAAGCTCTTTTATTTAAACTGCTACAGATTGAAAGGTCTGTGAGGCAGCCGCATAAAACCTAAATACATTTGTTGGAAAATTGTTGATTGACTTTTTAAAAAAGTCTTCATACTACTATGAGTATATATACATATCTCTGATCGCTGTTCCAAGCACTCTTCATTAAGGTATGGAATATAAGTAAAAGTTTTGGATATGTAAATATCTAGGTCAAAATCACATATATATAAATTAAATATAAAAGTGTACTGTAATTTTTAGTTAAAAATTCAAAAATACTTGCTCTTTCTCAAAATTTTTTGATTACCAATTTTTTTTACCAAAAATTTTTTGAAAATGAAGAAACCTTAGTTTTTTAATCTGTAGTAGTAAAATTTGGTTTTTTCTCTAAAACTTTAAATTTAAAGAGAAAAAAATTTTGACAAAATTGTCTTAATTTATTGATTGTTAACATTTTGATTAAAATTTCAAAGCATCCAAGAAAAAGAGTTTATATTAATGTGTATAAAAGCATGACAATCGAAATCTAATTTAATTGTTTATTTTATCAAACTGGTGAACCGACTTAATTTATATTGTGTACTTTATTTCTTTGTGCTTCACAAAATTGAATTATTTGCCATTGTTATTTAATATTTTAACCATTTCTCAACGAAACATAAATCTGAAACTGTTAATTTTCATATTCAGCAACACGTTTCAGATTTCCTTTTCCTTATTTCTTTATTTTTCTTTTTCATGATTCTAACAGTATAAATCAAACAATTTGTTAGCCTTTTAAATAAATAATGCGGCAAACCGAATTGATTTACCAAAAAAAAAAATACAAGAGAAGGAATTTGTAGGGAAGAGAAAGTGAATGAGTAAGAACTCGGACAGGAAGAGAGTCTAACAGGAAATGGCAAAATCTGTGGCAATTTTTGTGCTGAGAACTTTGGTCACGTACGCAGCCAACCGAGATGATGAGGGAAGGGAGAGCAGAAATTGGGTACACAGGAGGGCGTAAAGTCATGCTGAGATGGCATTCAACTAAGTACAACCAAATTTTGTGGGTGTTTTATACAAATACACTTGCCCAAAAGGGGGGACATTAATTTTGGCTTAAATTTGGGAACATAATGTAGGAGTTACTTATATTATTCCTGATCTGCAGGATGAATTTGTTCAAAGAAAAAAACAAATTAGGATTATATAGATTGTATCACAAAGTTGCCATTAAGTCATCGCACTTTGCTTGGTAATTATTAGTTAAACAATGAGATACAACTTTAAGGGCATAGAAACTTGGCCTTCTGGTCTATGGGTATGTCTGCCCCATGAGCTTGTCAACTGAATGAAATCTAATAATAAAAAATTAACTGACAAATTCATTATTATATGGGAGGTAAAAATTAAAAAAAAAAAAAAAAACATCTACAAAATAACACTAATTAAGTTTCAAAGTTGCTAAACGATCTAATCTATAATTTCACAGTTGAGAGAATTTTCATTTTAGTATATAAACGGAATGATATTTGAGAAAAAATCAAATCAAATCAAATTCAATTTCAGTTTCGTTTAGTGAATTTTTAAGTGAAGTTATCGCAATGAAGTCTGCTCTAGTGTTCCTCACCACCATACTGGGTGCTGCCATCCTAGTGAGTGCCTTCGATGACAAGGAAGCCATGGCTCAATTTATGGAATATGCCGAGTCCTGTCTGGGAGAAGTTGGTGCCAAAGATACCGATTTGCAGGAGATGCTTAAGAAGCAACCAGCTTCAACATATGAGGGAAAATGTCTGCGTGCCTGTGTAATGAAGAAAGTGGGTGTCCTCAATGCCAGCGGCAAATTGGATATCGAAGCTGGTCACGAGAAGGCCAAGCAATATACTGGCAATGATCCTGCCAAACTAAAGCTGGCCATGGAAATTGGTGACTCTTGTGCGGCCATCTCGGTGTCCGATGATCACTGCGAGGCAGCGGAAGCTTATGGTCTCTGCTTTAAAACTGAGGCCACAAAACATGGTTTGATGTAAATTGAGGAACTCTACCTAATGGAAATGCATATCGATCAGAACTGGCACGTGAACTTTACATAAGAATATTTTGTCCAAATTTTAACCCAAAGTCAATTAAAGCAATTTGAAAAAACGAAAATCAAAATTTAAAGATCACTTGGCAATGGGACTTAGGAAATTTCAATATTTTCTATGTCTCTTGGAACTAAAATCGGAGAAGTCTTGGAATTATACAATGTTTGATACAAATATTATCGGAATGGTTCTGATCAAACTACTATAACTATTAAATAGGGCTCATTGGAAAAAGTCTGTGAGTCTGTAACGAAATATCTTGATTATTTAGGAAAATTGAGAATATCCAGTGATGTTTGATAGATACATTTATTGTCGGAATGATCCAACTACTATAAATATCACATTGATCCCATTGGGAAAAGTCAGCGAGTCTTCAATAAGACAAACTAGTTTTTTCCCGATGAGTTATCTCAAACAATTTGACTTCAATTCATTGATAACATAAAATGGTTCGTTTTTTGAACCCCAATTCACTCACTTTCGTATTCTTTTTTCTCCTTATCGGCTTCCATTTTGTACATGGCATCACGTAGATTGGCCCGTTCCTCCTCATCCAGATTACAGAGGAGTTCCATGGCACGTTCTGTATTAAGATGTGTACTAAATTTAGAGTAGTTTCGATGTGAAGAAATTGGCGCCAACTGAAGAAAGGACGACTTGTTGAGATGGCTAAAACAGGTGATATTGGGAGCACTATAGGAGAATCTTCTTGGATTCCCCAACGTTGTCATCGCCGTCGTCGTCGTTGTAGTTGTTGCTGTTGTTGTTCTTGTCTGGCAGTGACGCATTAGATGCCGTAAGAAAATGCTCTGGTATTGTTGCCGCATTTTTATGATGTTATCGTTTTGAATTTATTTATAAACTATTACAACACAATTGCAATTGCACGGTTTTGATGTCACGGATAATTACGATCGAATTGTAATCAAAGCTCTCTATGACGTCACAGATTTAAATCTCGTCGTCTTTTCTATCTCACTCTCGGACTCTCTGCTCTGGGAATATAAACAAAAACACAGAGTTTGAAACTCTCGTACACGCAAGCACGCACACACACACACACACACACAAAACTGCAAACACGACCCGCTGACACAAGAATTTGTTGCGTATGCAACGAAGTTGCCAGTTTCACTAAGACGACGACAAAGCTTTTATTTTGACCATCAAAACTTCACTCTTGGCCAAGTTTAGCAGGTTATTCAGCAGCGAACAAGAGCGCGAGGCGTGGGTGAAGGGCGACTGTTTGTATCAGCTGTGAGAGTTGCCACCGCTGGCAAGGATTCATGGAACTGGTTCCGTTTGATAGTGCGCCATGCACCAGTGTGGCCGTGACTGTTTCAAATTTTTGAAAACTTGAAAAAAGTATATTTTAAAATACATTTGTGTAAAAATTTGTAACGCTAGGCGGGAACTTTTTATCATTTTCCTTATTTTCCTCATTTCGATCACATTGCTAATAAAAAAACATTGAGTTTTTATATATTTTAATAAATGTAGGTATATTTTTCATCCGAGTGTCTGTCGGTAGTGCTTATACAACTAAATGGCAAAAATCTTGAGAACAGATTGCGAGCCCAGTTCATCAGCATTCAAAATAGGCGGCATTGGGATATATAATAATTTAAATGATAGTCACTTGATAATTTAATGAACTATTAAGTGCAATCATTGGCACGCTGTCCGGGAATGCCACGTAGCTCCTGGTTGAGAGTGCGTAACAAAGGATGCTTGCCACAGCCGCAACGACCACGGAAATCATCCAGATCTAAGGCCCAGACCATGCCACCACCCAATCGAAGGCTTCTAACGAACTGGGACTTGCGACGAATGTCGGCCACATCATCATACGATACCCATTGATTGCCACTATAAGCATAGGGTCCAATGCGACCTTCTTCATCGCGGACTACAGTCCAACCACCGTTGCTAACCTTCTCGCAGATCTCGTAATAGGCCAAGAAGCCACCGGCTCTAGTATAGGTACCCGCTTGGCCAGGTCCAATGGTTCTGTCATTGAGGGAACGTTCCTTCTGATCAGCCAGCGAGAAGGATTGACCATATAGAGGCATGCCCATTATAAGTTTATTTGCAGGAGTTCCCTGATCCAGCCAGTAGTGAATGCTGTAGTTGCCGTTAAAGTAGGGATTGGCATCGCCTTCTACATAGTAAAGCGGTGCCACATGACCTGTCTGCTTATCCCAATGACCATGGAAGTCATAGGTCATCACAGCAATCCAATCGAAGTAACGTGCGAGTTTAGGAACATCGTAGCCCGCATCAATCACCATTTTACTGGGCGATACAGCAGCGGAGAGAAGTAATCCTCGTGGCCGGAAGGCATCCGATAACTCACGAACTAAATCGGCAAATCCTTGCTTCTCGGCTGGAGCTCCCTTGGCACAGTCCACCTGCCAGCACACAGGATATTCCCAATCCAAGTCCAAGCCCTCGAAACCGTATTTCTCAATAAATGTCAAAACACTCTCAATAAATCGAGCACGAGCCTGTGGATCGAGAACTAGTCGAGCATATTTGCTACCCAAGGAATCATTCCAGCCACCAATGGCCACAGTCACGCGAAGACCCTTTTGCTTGTACTCCACGACACGTTCATAGAAACGATTATCGATATCCGCCCAGGAATCATGCGTTTTAATGGTCAAGCTGTTGCTGTTCAGCACGGCAAATCCATAGACAATGTGCGTGCAGAGATTAGCATCAATATCTTCGGGTACATATTTTCCCTGGCCAGGACGATACCATGCCCAGTTGGTGAAATAGCAAACCACCTTATATTCCTCGTCACTACCCAAAGCTGGAGGGGGTGTGGGTTTGGGTCGTGAAATGGGTTTTTTGTTGGGTGGAGTGAAGGGTTTCTTAGTGGGTTTGGTCACCTCTGGCGGTGATGTGGTTGTTGTGGGCTTGGGCCGATGTACAGGAGGAGCTTGTGTAGTTTGATCCGCTCGCACCGAACACTTTGCATTGTTGGGCCAGTCGCAGTAGTTCTCGTTCCAATGGAGGCCAGCAGGGCAGCTGTAGGAAATCGTTTAAACATAAATTGAAAGACTTGGGGATTGGATGACATACCGCTGTTCCAGGAGTTCTCCGTGCTGGCATATGTAATATTTATTGCAATCCTTGTTATGGGACACATAGTGTCTGCCATCACAATCTATAGCCTGGCCAGTATCGGGTTGATGGGGCGTCTCTATCAAAGGAGCAGGCGTTCCAGTGTTGACTGTGGGCTTGGGCGTTCCTTGACCTCCAGCGACTAAGAAAGGGAATATTTTCAGTTGGATATAAAGTTCATTTCTTTCCTTCTACTCACTCATGGTTTTCTCGCTTGACTCAAGCACACACTTGGGATGTGCTCCTCCGTAGCCACGCAGCACTCTATTGATGGTCTTGAGAAGAGGATACGACTCACAACCGCAATCGTTCTTAAAGTCATCCAAGTCCAGAGCCCAAATCATAGCACCACCCAATCCCATGGCCTTGACGTACTCACTCTTGTGTCGTATCATGGGGGCATCATCGAAGGAAACCCATTGATCTCTTAGATAGGCAAATGGACCCATGCGTCCTCGGCCATCGCGCACCACAGTCCATCCTCGCTGGCGTATATAAGTGCAAATCTCATAGTAGGACAAAAAGCCTCGAGCTCTTGTGGCCTCTCCTGCCTCTCCGCCTCCGTATGTGGGGGCATTCAATTGATGATCAGACGCCTGGGCCAGGGAAAAGGATTGGCCATACATGGGCATGCCCATTACCAGTTTCCGCCGATCTGCGCCACTCTCCAGCCAATAGTTGATGGAGAAGTTGGCATTAAAGGTGCTAGTACCATCGGGATGCTCATACATGGGAGCCACATGCCCTGTCTGCTTATCCCATTGGCCATGATAATCATAGGCCATCACAGCAATCCAATCGAAGTAATGGGAGAGCTCAGGCACATCATAGCCCGCGTCGATTACCTTTTTGTTGGGGGAAACTGCTGCTGAGAGGAGCAGTCCCTTTGGCTTGAAGGCTTGGGAGAGTTCTCTGACTAGATCGGTGAATCCTTGCTTCTCGTCTGCGGTGCCCTTCTTGCAGTCCACTTGCCAGCATACCGGGTACTCCCAATCCAAGTCGAGGCCATCAAATCCATATTGTTCAATGAAGTCCATCACATGACGTATAAATCTGGCCCTGGCCTGGGCATTTCTCACCAAGCGAGCATATTTATCGCCTGCAGAATCATTCCATCCTCCTATGGCCACAGTGACCTTTACACCCTTCTTCCTATAGGCCACCACACGCTCATAGAACTTGTTGTCCAAATCAGCCCAGGTGTCATGGGGTTGTATGGTCAACTTATCGCGATTGAGCACAGCAAAACCATAGACTATGTGGGTGCAGAGTTGGGCATCGATATCCTCGGGCAGGAACTTGCCACCGCCCTGCCGATACCAGGCCCAATTGGTGAAATAGCAAACCACCTTGAAGTCGGAAGCATCAGCGGTTCCAGTACCCGACACTGGGAAACCATCTTCCATTTCAAAATCACCCTCTTCAATGTCTCCATTGGGATCTACTTCATTCTCCTGAGATGATTCAACGGACTCTTCTTCAGGGCTAGATTCCTGGCTGGGTTCAGGCTCGGCAACTTCTCCCATTGCTTCTGCCTCAACTTCGTTTTCCTCGCCATCGGTTTCACCTACAGTGTCTCCATCTCCTGCAGCTTCTTGAGAACCCTCCACAGAGGCACCTCCTGTTTCCTCCGAGACTGCCTGTTCTTCAATTGATTCCGGTTCCACTGGAGTCAGACCCGCTGCGACGAGAAATACGTTTCCAAATATATTTAATTTTCGTTCCTTTGTTACACTTACGCTCTGCTTCATGGTCATTTGGAGGATCCTTAAGAACATCATGTATTTCACGAAGCAGTGGATGCACTCCATCGCCACAGCGATTACGGAAGTCATCTAAATCCAAGGCCCAAACCATGCCACCTCCCAAATCCAACGACCTAACCAATTGAGACTTCTTTCGGATCATAGCTGGATCATCGTAGGATACCCATTGAGTACCTTTGCGAGCATAAGGACCCATGCGTCCACGTTCATCTTGGACAACTTCCCAGCCTTGATGCTTAACCCGATCACAGATCTATTCCAAAATACACCAATAAGAGTACAGCTCCGACAAAAGTCAATTGGACTTACCTCATAGTAGGCCAAGAAACCGGCTGCTTTGGTAAATTCGCCTGCCTGACCGGGTCCTGGAGCCTTAGCATTCAAACCATTGTTGTTGGCATTCTCCAGAGTGAAGGATTGGCCATATAGTGGCATGCCCATTACAATTTTACGTGATGGAGCTCCCTTCTCTATCCAATAGTTTAGCGAGTAGTTCTGTAAGTAATTGATTAATTTAAATTTGTAATTCACTTCCTAATGCCCTTCCGTCACTTACCGCATTGAAGTAATCGAAATCATCATCGGGATGATGATACAGAGGCGCGACATGTCCCGTCTTCTTGTCCCACTGACCATGGAAGTCGTAAGTCATCACGGCAATCCAGTCGAAGTAGCGTGACAGTTCGGGAACATTGTAGCCCGCATCGATGATCTTCTTGCTGGGCGAAACCGCTGTGGAGAGCGACAAACCACGAGGCTTAAATGCCTCCGATAGCTCTCTAACCCAGGCAGTGAAACCTTCCTTCTCATCGGCGAATCCCTTGTTGCATTCCGTTTGCCAACACACTGGATACTCCCAGTCCAGGTCGAGACCCTCGAAGCCGTATTTCTCAATAAACTCCAAGGCATGACGCACGAAACGCGCACGAGCCGAAGGAGAGCGAACTAAGCGACTATATTTATCTCCCTGGGAATCATTCCAGCCGCCCAGGGCAAGGCTCACCTTAATGCCCTTGCTCTTGAGACCACTGACACGCGTGTAGAAATTGTTATCGATATCTGCCCAGGAGTCATGAGTGCGTAAAGTCAACTCGGAGTAGTCGAGCACCGCAAAGCCGTAGACCACATGAGTGCAAAGATCTGTGTTGATGTCATCGGGTGTATAGCGACCCAGACCCTTGCGATACCAGGCCCAGTTGGTGAAGTAACAGACAACCTTGTAGTAGCCGTCGAGTGGTTCCAGAGATGGTTTTTCCGTGGGATATGTTGGTCTTCCCGTAGTGCTGGGTCTCTGGGTGGTCGGAGCAGGTTTTGCAGGTGCTGGCGGCTTGGGTTTGCTAGCGGATCCTCCACTCGTAGCTCCTCCCCCACTTGCATCCTGTTGACAATTAGCTGCCGCCGGCCAATCACAATTGCCCAAAGCTTCATTGTAATGTAGGCCAGGTGGACAATCTGCTGCTTGCAGGCGATTCCATAAGCAAAATAGATACTTGGAGCAGTCACCCGGATAGGGAACACGCTCTTCCCCATTGCAGGGATCCTCTTCATTTGATCGAGTGGATTGAATAATTCTCAAATACTTTTTGCTCGTCACACACTGGACATTCTGCGGCCAATCGCAAATCTGGCGCAAGGCATCCCAATGCAAATCTGCGCCACATTCGCTGGGCACCAAAGCTCCGTTGATGCAAATGTAATATTTACCGCAATTCCTATGCGTGTAGTATTCGCCCTCGTTGCAACGCGGACTCGAAGTCGGAGGTCGTGGGCGTCGGGTGGTGCGATTGGGACGCTTTGTGGTACTACTAGCCAGCACCTGTTGTTGAGTCGGTTTGGTGGGTTTTCGGGAGGGTTTCACCGTGGACGTCGTCTTTCTTGGTCTCTTTGTGGGTTTGACGGTGCTAGTGGTGGTGCTGGTGGTGCTGCTGCTGGTGCTAGTGGAGGATGACACTCCCTTTACCGAACACTGAGCCGATGCTGGCCAATCGCAACCCTTGGCATCATTATTCCAATGCAAGCCACCTGGACAGAACTGTTGACGCAGCTCACCCGCTATGACGCAATGGTAATAGGAATTACAGTTCTTGGAGTCGGCATAAAACTCTCCCGCCTCGCAATCGGAGGCCTGAACTACAGGGTAAATTAAAGCCGGCGCCGGGATTGTGGTATGAGCTGGCTTGGATGTGGTCCTAGTGGGTTTGGCAGGACGTCTAGTCGTAGTAGTTGTTGTGGTCGAAGTCCACCAGCTACTGGTGGTGGTTGTAGTCTTCCGGGTGGTAGTCGTCGTGGGCTTAGGTCTTTTTGTTGTCGATCTGGGTGTTGTGGTTGTTGGAGTTGCACTAGCTTCCCAGCTGGGCCAGGATGTGCTGGTGCTATGTTCATGCTGCTGTCCCGACGAACCATCACTGCTAATTGTGGTCATCTGGGGAGGCACGGGCGTAACAACGACCGGAGGACGTTCGCAATTGGAGCGTGTTGGCGGCTCAGAGTCCAAGCGACCCAAAGCCCGATTAATGGCCTTAAGCAGGGGATACGATTCACTGCAGCAACGATTCTGAAAGTCATCCAAGTCCACTGTCCAAGCGGCCACACCACCAAAATCATTGTTTACCGCATAGCGAGCCTTGGCCTCGACACTAGCGGGATCCTCATAGCCCACCCACTGATCCTTTAGCATGGCATAGGGACCAGACTTTCTTTCGGCATCTCGACCCGTTAACCACTTGGATTTCCGTATGCGCTGACAGATCTCGTAGTACGCCAACATTCCTGGTTGTTTGGTCAATTCGCCGGCTTCACCAGGCCCCGAAGCTTCCACTCCCTCGCCGGTTAGTTTCTGTGAGCTCTCCTGGAGGGTGAAACTCTGGCCATAGAAGGGTATTCCCAGGATCAGCTTCTCCCGACGGGCCCCCATCTTGACCAGCAGTTGCATAGTGTAGTCCGTATTATATTGCGGATATTTATCCTTTGCCCGTCCATACAGTGGACTCACATGACCCGTCTGCTGTTCCCAGGATCCATGATAGTCGTAACTCATCACAGTTAGGTAATCCGCAATATCCGAGAGGGCAGACAACTCGTAAGCCTCTGTGATAATCTCCTTATAGCCCGAAATAGCAACACCCAATTGAAGTTTGGGATTAACTCGCTGGAATTCCGTACGAACCTCCCGCAGAAGTTTCGTCAAGTTCGGTTTATCACTTGCCGGACCCTTGGAGCAATCACTTTGCCAGCACTTTGGATAGTTCCAGTCCAAATGTAATCCACTGAAACCATATCGCTGCAGGAAACCCGTCACACTGGAGGCGAAGACCTTACGCTTGATCTCATCGCTAGCCAAGCGGGAGTATTTATCGCCGCTTGAGTCAGTCCACCCGCCCATGGCTATCAGGACGGGAACACCTAATGAGGTTATGCGCTTGTAATACTGATTCTCAATGTCTACCCAAGGATCGAATTCTCGAATGGTCAAATGATCGGGATCCAAGGAAGCAAAGGAGTAAATGATTGAAGAGCAAAGCTTTGAATTAATTTGCTCGGGCACGAAATGTCCATCACCCTTGCGATAGAAGGCCCAGTTGGACATGTAGCAAAGGACTTTTGGTGAGCCATATTGTAGTTCTTTCGATTGTTACTCTTGGTGGACATTTTCAGCTGAGCAAGTGCCCCATAAGCTGGTTCCGTTTCCTCCAAATTAGCCTGAGCCAGGGCTCCATACGATTGTTGCTCTCGATAGCGATCCAATTCATCTATATGCTCTAGCTGCTCAATATCGACAGTTTTAAGGAGTTCCTGGTGAGGGGAACCAGCCCGATAGGGTTGCGGCTGATAGTCGTCATCGCCAGGTGCTATAAAGGCTGCATACTTGTCCGATACCGACCAGGGATCTGGCTCCACAAATTGGGTAAGCTTCTCAGGTTTCAGTTCCTCTCCCACATCGAGATCCCTTACATGGGCCTGCTCTTCATATTCCTCATCCTCGTCATTGGGCGGAGCCTCCACGGAGTCTCGGACAAAGGAACGCAGTGCGGACGATTCCCTCAGTTGAGCTATATTCCGTTCCCCTATGCTGGGTACACTCTCCACAGCACTACGCAAGGGCAGAAAAGCATCCCCAAATGTGGGACGCTCGCTAAATCTACTAAGTGCTGCGCTCTCCTCCTCCAAGGGCATACTCTCCACGGCGGAGCGCACAAAAGCTGGCTTATAACTGGGAGCCACATGAACCTCCGGAGCTTCTATACGTATATGTCCGCTTGATACTGTTGCCCATAGGCAGAGCAACTGTTAATTAATTGAGAAAAAATTAAATGATAAGTTGGATTATATATTTCGAATCTATTAAGTGGGACTTACCAGCAATCTGCTGAGCGTAGTTAAACTACGCATTTTCCAATTTAAATATTCCGTCTATATGCTGTAATAAGGAAATATACATAAGTAAATATTCTATTTTATAAGGAAACATTTTGATTGTTATATTATTCAATTACTAGTATTATAATCTTAGAATGTGTAATCAAAAAATCTTTTGTTTTCAAACTTTCTGACTCCGTATCATAGTTTACTTTTACGCTTATACTAACAACAGTTTCGATCCAATGCGTATCGAAATAATGTATTCCAATACAGCAAATTAAAATCTTATATAATAGAGGGAACACAAGTTTTTGAAAAATTTAATATTTCTTTTTGCTTGTTTTTTGTTAAGTAAAAAATAGTCAAACTTTAAATTGTTAGATCTTAGTTGTAATAAGCAATGAATACCGAAAAATGTTTAACACTTTTTTATTTACCATTATTTACTTTAGAAAAAAATAAAAAAAACCCATTTCCCTTTCAAATTAAAGCGTTTTATGTACAGCTCTTCAAGAGAATATTTTATAATCACGTATACGCTATGTTGGCATATAGTCGGAGGTCGGGATAGGTGTGCTCAAATAAACTAGAAATTTTATTTAAATTTTTTTAGTGCTATTCTTATCAAACATGCAATACATTTTGAAATGTGCGTATTGTATCTATTTAAAAAATCAATAATATTAAATTTATCAAAATGTCTGGGTGGTGTTCCTTCAGAAATACTTTGTTAGTTAACTTTCATTGATTTTTATTTCCGAACAATTGACTTATTATTGGCAAGTATTTATCTTCTGTTAAGTTTATATAGTTATCAATCTGGATATATGTATCGACACGGTCACGTCCCACGTCTTTCTCATACTTATATTACGCATGCGTACGCGATCCTCATATAAATGAGGTTAGGTTTGGCTCGTTCTTGGATGACAAATTGGGAAGTAAAATTATAATTGTTGATTTTTACTCGCCCGGAACTTATTGAAATGCCTTAATTGTTTCATTGTGTGTAAGTGTTAAAGGTCTCTCTTCGATAAACTGACTTAAACTTTCCCACCGCTTGTCAAATTGTTATAAATTTCCTTAAAATCTTTGTTTATTTGGGATATAAACTTGTTTTTTTAAATATTTGCGGTTTGACATTTTGATGGCCAGCAAAACGACAATAACAAAATGAAATGTTTAATTAATTTCATAAATTGCATTTCTTTAAATGAATTAAGGCAAATTCTATTGACAATTGCCGCCTGATAATAAATTGTGCTTCCAGTGCGGTTTTTACAACGCAAAGATTCTAAGTGATAAATGTGAGGTTCAAATGTTTTTAATTATTAGATATAGGATATGTATACGCTCAATTTTCTGAACATTTGTACAGACATATACATATGATCAGAGATTGTTTTGGTTCAATGCCAAAGCTGTCCTATATATATATATATATATATAAGTATATCATCTCCGTAATGAACCAATAGCTTTTTCTCATCCCTCCTGTAAAAAACAATTTTGTTGGTTTTCATTGTTTTAAAATACATACTCCATAGTGATTTAACTACTTGTCTATTTATCTTATAAATGAGATATATGTGTGTAGATAATTGTTGTTTTTTTTTTTGTCTGATGCGCTGGTATAATAAGTCCATATACTTATATATGTTTATATTATACAACTTTCTTTGTTTAATATAACGTTAATTGTCCTATCTCACGCTCAAACCTTAATTTTCTCTAATAATAAACAAATTATTAGATTCCTGAATATTAATATGCCCTAAAAAATTATAGTAATATAAATTAAATTATCAGAAATTTGCATAGACCCATTGATTTATTATTAGCCTTTTTAAACATATTTCAGCACTTTGATGCCGCGCCCCTTTCCCTTTTCCCCCTACCCCACATTCATAATGGTTGTGTGCTCTGTTTTGCCAATTTCTTTTTGTGTTCTTAACAAGTATGCAAATCAGTTTAGAATTGGGTTAAGAGCTTAACGATGTTGACCGGTTTTTATTTATGTTGGTGTCGTTTTTTGTTATTATGAATCAATATTGTATGGTTTTTGTTTTTGTTCCTCTTCGTATGTGGGAGATATATATACATATGCATATATGTATCTGTAACATCGCCGATTTTATGGTAATTAAAAGAAATGTAACACAAAGTCAACGAGCGAAAGAAAAAGATGTTGTTAGACAACTTTTGCCTGCAGCGCGGATTCGGAATCGGCTTGGCGTCTGGTTTTTGGTCTGTTGGGGGGTTCATTGAACGCCAAGATCAAGAATTTTTTTTGAATCCTGCTTGCATATTCATGATGTGGCAAATACACACATACACAGATTGCGCAATGTGAAAGGTTTTCTTCTCCTTCTTATGTGTGTACATAGAATATAATTTTTTTTGCTTGCGTGGAATTTTTTTTGGACTTGTGTTGAGTTTTGTGGCACTATTAAAAATCCATAAAGTTAACTAAATTTCTTATGCATTTCACGTACAAACACACACACACACACACACACACACACACAGACAGAAAACTGAACCCATCAACGCCAATTGGTCTTCTCTTTATATGCATCTTTTTGTTTCGTTTTGAAAATTTTCGTTTATTTTTTTCAACTGACACTGGCGACACAATTCTAGAAAGAAAGTGTCCACACCTTATTCTACACTTCACTCACTTAATTGTATGATGGGGGACAATGCCAAAAAAAACTCTTTTCTTTTCCTTTCACTTACTTTTCACTTCACTCGCGATCAACGTTTACGCATGCGCGTTCAGAACCACACTGTTCGACCATCGTGCTGAGGACGCTCCTATTTATACCTCCAACCTCAAACGGAACGTGCCGCAAAAAACAAAAAAAAAAAAATTAAAACAAAAAAAAAACGCGTTAAAAAAGAACGTCACCAAGAGCGTTCTAAAGTGTAAATGTATGGGAATGGACTAGCTGGGCTATCTAGGTAGATTGAAGTGTAGATGCCTTCTAGAATTAATGAAATCTAAAGCTTTCAGTATTACAAAATTTATAGTAATTTACTCTTCCGCTAAGCGTAATCCAAGGCATGAAACCGGAACCGACTATATATATACTATATAGTAAGTAAAGTGAAAATAGATTAAAACTTTAGTTTAATTTATGATACATAAAAAACCTTCTAAATTTTAATAAACATTTCTAACCTTTAACGGAAAAGAGAATCAATCGAATCCATTATTTCTATCTTGTGGCGGGTTTTTGATTTAAATTGTATTTCTAAAGTACAAGTTTCTAAAATCTTTTTCTAATAAATGTCAAATAATGCTATGATTTTCACTTAAGGCAACAATGCTCCTATGAAATTGATTTAAGTAATAAATTATTGAAAAATTAATAAGTCTTTTGATCTGCAAGAAACAAAATCTGAAAAATGCTGGTCATAAATGCTTGAACTTAAATAAACTAGCTAAATTAAGGACCAAAACAGATTGAGCAATTTAGCTTTAAATTTTGAGATTTCATTACTTTTGAATTATTGTAAGCAAATAAAACAACATATATGGTGGAAATTGCTCAAATTTGGTTCAAGTTACTGAAACTAGAAATTGTTTTAACAATTTACCAAATCTATCTACTTAGATATCAAACACATCTTATGAATTAAAACAGATTCAAATCTATCTATCTGTTTCATGATTTTACTTTACAATAATTTGTTTGGAAAAGTAATACATATAAATTCCAAAAAAATTTACGAACTAAGAAGCACCTCAATTCTTTTAAAAAGGGTATTCAATAAGTTCATATCTGATGTGAGAAAACAAATTTACATAATATATGCACACAGATATCAAAACAAAACTTCGTACCTGTTTTTTTTTGCTGCTCCTTCCACTTCGTTTCTTTGCCCCTTTCATTCGGTTCGTTGTAAAGTTTATGTGCGAATATTAAAATAAAAACAAAAACGCAGCAACCGGCAAGGAAATGCTACTGTTGGGGCACATCATCATCATCTCTTGGTTCTCGCGCATCCCGAAGTCAACGCCCACTTGGAGACTGGTCCAGTTCTTCGGCCACTGCTGTTGGTTCTTGGGCTTGTCATCCGGCACAAAGAAGCGTAATTAATTAACTTTAGCTTTGGGAATATTTTGCATAATAATATGGTACGATGGCTAAGTTATTTTTTCACTCTTTATCAATCTCTCTGATTTTTTGACAGCTTTGTCGATACCCCAAGTAACAGGTGGCAATGATTAATTGACAAGAAGTTCTTATAGTGCAAAAAGAAAGGCGTCTGATTGGGCGTATTGTCATGACAATAATTGGAGGAATGACATTATTAGAAAATACTTTCAATGGATTGAGTTTCAGGAAGCTCGAGCCACTCCCAAAATGTGAAATTGCAATGTGCCTAATGAAAATTTAATTCACAAAAAACTTAAGCAAACAATAACAGAATTTATTCGGTCTATTAGCACGGTCACCAAAAACATTCTTCGGTCTTAACTTAGTTTTTTGGCATATCTGTACATCCTTAAAATATAAATACATGAAAGCCAAAAGTTTCGTTTAAATATGGAGAAAACCTTGGTGGCTATATGGCGTCAGAGAGAAACCAAATCTCTTGGTTACGTATTTTCAATTGTTGAATATAATTATAATTAGTTAGATGAATCGAATCCTATATACATTGGCGTTCTGTTTTCTGTATCGATCATATTTCGTTATTCAAAAAGTCGTTACTGGTAAACCGTTAAGTATAGGGTTACCCCATTGGTCGAAAAACTGCTTATCTACATTATCGATGGCATTATTGACGTCACAGATAAATAAAACATTGGCTTACCTTGTGATTGCGCATCGTGTGTCACGAGTAACGAGTCAATCACTAAATCGCATACTACGGTCACACTGCAAACTTGTGGCTGAATGGGGAAAGAAGAGACGATAACGACAGGACGACAATATAAACCACGAGCACGAGTATCACCGCTGTCTCAATTGTTGTTATTAGCGACACGAAAACAATTTCATTTGAAGTCGCTAAGGAGTTTGAGTTACCCGAGACAGGTGCAACTCGAAATTGAAACTGCAGCTGTTTATTTATAGCAGCAAAACACAGCAATAACCACCCTCAACAAGGAGCTGTGGGAGTCAAAGTGGGTGGAGAAGTGAAAGCTGGTGTGGGTGGGACAACCCCAAGTACAAGTGCAAGTACAAGGATATATATATTTAGTCGGCCAGTCAAAGTCAAGGTAAGTGGAGGTGACGTCTTATTCGCTTCCTTACCTTTGCGTGTGTTATGAAATTATAAACTATAAAAAACTTAATTTGATTCCTTTTACAAAAATTTAGTTCTTAACTGAAAATGGAATCAACAACAGCACCAGCTGCCGCCGCTCCAGCAACGACAACAACAGCCGCAACGGCAACCGCTGCCCAGGCCAAGCGTGGCACCCAGCAGGGGCGTAAGAAATCTGGACCCAAATTCGAATTAACCGATTCACAGAAATCGGACATTAAGGAGGCCTTTGATTTGTTTGACAACGAGTGCACGGGCTTTATTGAAGTCAAAGAGCTAAAGGTGGCCATAAGAGCCCTCGGATTCGAGCCTAAGAAGGAGGAAATTAAGCGCATGATTGCTGAAATCGATAAGGATGGCAGCGGGCGCATAGCATTCAATGATTTTCTCCACCTAATGACTACGAAAATGGCCGAGAAGGATACCAAAGAAGAGATACTGAAAGCATTTCGCCTATTCGATGATGATGAGACGGGAAAAATTTCATTTAAGAATCTGAAACGTGTGGCCCGCGAATTGGGTGAGACTCTTACGGACGAGGAGCTGCGCGAAATGATCGATGAGGCCGATTTGGATAACGATGGCGAGGTTAATCAGGAGGAATTTCTACGTATTATGAAAAAGACCAGTTTGTATTAGGGCGAATCCCCATCAAAAAGGATTCACTCGCTCTCAATTATTTGTAGTTATAAGATACGCATTCCTTGTATTTTGTAAATGTCTAAGTCAAAATGTATTTAATTGTTAAGTTTTGGTTAAGTTCATTTATTTATTGTAATCATTGCCCTGAAATGCTTTCTGAAAAGGGGTCTCTAATTTGCTTACCTTGCTTTACGTGTAAGTTAAAGTGAAAATGTTGTGTTCCTTCTCCAATTATGTAACTATTTTATGCATTCCCAATGTTTCGAGCTAAGAAATAAATGCACCGGCTGTATTTTTGCACAATAACCTCAGATAATGGATAATAACACACATTAAATAGTTGCAAGACAATGTTGTGAAATGCGAAATAAATATTGTTGTAATATATTGACAAATATATATATATGTTTATTACACATTTACCTAGAGTTCTTAATTAAAACACGAGTGTACTTTGAACATTGTCATTGTTTGATACTGCTAACAAATTCTTGTCTTAATTAATCAATACTTAGGGGATTTTATGATATAGTCATCAAATTTGTTACCTCAAATACCCAGATTATAATGTGTCAAAGGAAACTACGTAGTGCTAAGCCAAAATCAATAACGATAACGAACTTGATAAAGATATCTTTGAAAACAAGATCTTTATTCCTACTAGGACTTTTTTTTGTCAATTTGGTCTTGAGAATAATTTGAGGAATTCAACTCTTGAATTTGACTTTTTCCAAAAAAGGTTTGCTTTGTCGCATTTATAATGACCCGATACAAAATTCTTTCAAATGATGTAAATTTATGCCTTGAAATTGGTCTCAACTAAATGTTACATTTTTAAATCAAAAACTGTTTTTGAATATTGAAAGTGAGAAGCGATTTAAAGGAAATGATAACTATACTCCAATTCCGCTGGGAAAAATACTAAGTAGTGGGAAAACCAGGATAATGCAGAAAGTTTTTAATGCATCCTGTCAAGCTATAGTACGACACTTTCCTTTCATTTTATAGGTGTACCTGGTTTAACGCTTTTAGCGGCCCTAAAGGCTAGATGTTGGAGCATAAAAATCATTATTGAAAGTAAAACTTTTTTCTGAATGTTTTTGGGTTGCATAGTAGAATATCTTTATCTTCCAGATCATAAAAATACTTACAAATTTAGTGCAATGTTGCAACAGACAGTAAAATTCAAATAACTACTTTCGTATACTCACTTTTGAGACATTGTAGGACTTAAACAAAAAATTAAAATTCTTTATTTACTTTTTATTGATGTGAAAAATTTTCTAAAACAATTTATAATACTTTTTTTCTTGTTTTCTTTTTTTGCCAAACTTAAAAAACTAAACAATAAATGGGTTGTAAAGATGGGGGATTGGGAGGAACTTAAATTCGTTAAACACACAAGTTCTTAAATGAAGGAAAAAAAAGGAAATCCATATTGACATCTAGCAAATAAGTTGTCCTATACTATATATACTTCGATCATTTCCAATCTTTAGACAAATGGAGCATTAAAATAGATTTTTCGTTTGCTGGGCAATGGTTTGGTGCTTAGACCCGAACCCTCGATGAATTTCTCAAAGCTGGCCAAGTTCTTTTTCATTTGCTTGGCCTTGGCCATGGGAGGTTCCAGTTCCAGGTGCAGTTCCTCTTTCGGATGATGATGTGGATGTATGTGATGATGTAAGTCCTCCTCCTCGTGGAATTCCTCATCCAGATTGTACTCATCGGCAGCATTCTCAATGATCTCCCCTAGCATGCCCTCGTTCAAGGGACTCTTGGTAATGTCATCATCGTCCTGGCTCCTATCGAATTCCGCATCGAGATTATACCAATCGAATTCAGCTTGCAGAGGCAGATCACTTGATGCTTCGGCCAGTTGTAGCAGCGACTGAGACTTCGATGTGGGCGTGGTGGAGGAGGTGGGAGTTGTGGGTAAACTCTTCGGTGTAGTGGGCGTGGTGGGGGAGCTGGGCAGGCTCATGCGTTTATTGATCTCGGCCAGAATATTGGGTACATGCTTGCGCTTGTATTGTGATGTGTTTTGAGTGGCCGGCAATTGGAGGCGAAGTGAGGCAGTCAGATTAGGGGTGGTTGGGGTTTTGGGTGTCATCATTAGATAGTCGGAGGCGGCGGCGGATTGTTTGGGTGCTATGATGGCAGCCACATTTGGTAGCTTTGGTATGTCAGCGAAAATCTCTTCGATTTCCTCAGTCTTGTGCGAGTGATTGTCATCGGAAAGTTGATCCTCCTCGTGCCCCCCTTCCAGTTCTCCCGCTGGTGGCGTATCGGATTCGGGAGCTTGATGTATATCCGCCACAATTTGTACACTGGTCATGCCGCCCACCTCGGAAATGGAACAGTAATCTGGCTCGGATGTTGTCGTTGTGGTGGCCACCTCCTCTTCCTCCATTTGTTCCTCCAACTGATGAAGGGATTTCTTAAATTTCAACAAATTCGCCGGCTTCGGTGGCAAGGCAGGAGGCAACTTTTGGTTTTTTGTCCCAGCACCCGAGGCTCCACTGTGGGCGACCTCTCCTCCATGGGCTGCAGCCATATCTACATAGAGATTGGAGGCTCTCTCAGAGCCTATCGGCTCATATTCATTGCTGTATATGGTCTCGTAGTTGAGAATATCTCCGGATGAGGTCATGGTATGATAATGTGAGATCAATGGTTCATTTTGCTCTTCCTCCGGCTCCTCATCGTCGTGTCGGGGAACATGAACCATGCTATTTTTGGTAGAAAAATGCACACGCTTGCGTCCATTGGATGCACTGCGTCCACTTAGAGAGCTACGTCTTGGCAGATTCGAGCTCGCCGATGTGGCCATAGCCGATTTGGGTGTGGGTTCTCGCAACGTCTCCTCCATGGATTGTTGGAGTAATATCTGGTTCACACACTCCAAGACAGGATTAACTGCCCCCTGGCCATAGGGCTTCGCCGCCACTGTGGCCTCCTCCTGGTCCGAGGCACTGGCATACCAATCGTCTGTGGTCGTCTCATAGATCTGCTTGGGCGAAGCCTCCGAGAAGTCGGCACATCGTCGTTGCACTATTTTAATAGCTCCCCTGGACATTAGCTGCTGTTCCTGCTCCACATCAAGTTCATCGAAATCTTCATCATCCTGAGTGGGCGAGAATATGCCATCATCTTCCTCCAGCTGGGCGGCCATTGAGGAGACTGTTGTCTTACTGCTACTGCGACTGGAACAACTGTTTCGGCGCCTTTGCTGCTGCTGCTCCAACTCCAGACTACTCTGCTCTGAGTAGTCCCCATCTTCCAGCGATGGCTTCACTCCATGCATACGTTCCATGGCCCTCGCATAGTTATGCAAATGCTCGTAACTAGTCTGAGAATCCTCACGGCTAATGCTACTGGTATTCTCCTCCGATTGCTGCTCCAAGGCGGCATCATCGATGTGCATGGCCCGGGAACGCATGTAATCCCGAAATGTGCCCGCTGTACGTTTACTCGTATACCGAACGCTGCGTCGGGCGCCATAGAACGACGATGAGACGGTGTCATCGCTGGAAGAGCCGTGCTCAGCTGAAAGTTATAGAAAGGGAAAGAGTTTAGTATATATTTGTTAATTTAATCAAACTGGAATGGTTAGTCCAATTTAGTACTCTATGAAATCTGAGATCTTTACAAGCAAATTTTGAAAAAGAAATATAGTACATATATATAAAATAGTTGCCTTATAATCTTGCAAATATTTTTGAAACAAAAGTAAAGAACATTTCTCTATAACTTTTACTCTTTAGTATTCATTCTTTAGTATTCATGTATACTCCCGGACAGTTGATTAGCGACTTCTAGCTTCATTTAGTTCCACCTTAATATTCTGCAATCAAAAAAAGCACTTCATAAGGTGTCTCCATTATTTCCTATGAACTCCAATATCCGGATTGGCGGGGAGCCATCTGGTTTGGTTATACTTCAGCGTAATGCTGTACAATATCTCTCTCAATTTCTCAACAAATGAGTATTGTTTCGATGAATTATGTAATATTGTTTTGCTAACTATTCTTGTGTTCAGGTCGAGCGATTATCAGGTCCACAAAAGGAAACCTACGATATGGTACTTAATCAATGCCTTTACAACTTCGACTTTTGATGAGCAAATACGTCGTAGTCCAAGGAGTGGCAGCGCGTGGTCTTATGACACGAGATTTAAATTGCTTTTAGAAAGCCGCAAGTGGGTCTTTGTTTTGCTTTTTAAATCAAGAAGAGTTCGTACCTATCTAATCTTTCGAAACTAAGTACTTGTCAAGTTAACTACAATACTAATGGCAAGTCTAGATCTATTGTAAAGAAATTCCTGAATTTAATATACCAAAAGAACGCTATAGATATGGTATTAAACATCCAATAATATAATATCGAATTGGAAATATTAATAATTAGATAACTAAACTAAAGCCCTTAGATCCTTTACCATCATAGGATTCCAACTATCTTTATTGCATCTTTGTGTGTGGTCCACCGCCTCGTACTTACCCTTAGCGCTTACGCCCATTTCCTTGCCACAGGTCTGTGTGCCATTCGCTCTAAGCTCAATGTCATAGAATTGCTTGCGGCAATTATTGCATTGCAAAGCCTCGAGTACCAGACACTTGTCCAATTCGTCATTCACATTCGTTTCCTGATCGCCATCGGCATCGGCATCGGCCACCATGCCCTCATCTTTTTGCTGATCATCGTTAAGACGCTTGCGTAGGGCACGATTCTGTCTTACAAGTCGGCATATCTCTTGGTCCCTGTCCAGCAGACGTTGATTCACCGTCTTCATGTCATTCTTCAATTTGGACTCGAAGCAGAGCAGAGATTTTACCACACATGCCAATTCCTCGGTGCGGCGACGCTTCTCCTTGGCCAACTCACGATACAGCTGCTTATTTTGCTGATCATAGTTCGAGATCATTTGCAGGAGACGACGACGCTGAAGACGTTCCGGTGAGGCAGTTGCATCGGCGGCGACAACACCACCATCACCACCACCTCCCGATGAACTGGAGCCAGAGGAACTGCGTTGTACTTCACTACTGCTACTGCGAGTGTTTTGCGAGGACTGTGAATTGTCCGAGTTCTAAAAAAAAACCAAGTTAATACAAATTAATATAATCGAAAAATAGTTGGTCCTAGTCTTCGGCACCTTGGAATGGTGTCCCAGCACATGAAAGTGCCCCGTAAAACCCCATTTGCCGACCATTTTTGGACTCTGCCAAATGACAACTGTTGTCGTTTCGGACTGTATGCAAACGTCTGCCGTTTGATTGATAACCAAGGGGCCATTGTTATCTCTGGTTAGCCCCTTGATTTGTTCTAAAACGAATGACGCACACTTCACGTTGGTCGTTGACAAGTGAAATTCGCTACTCTCCTGCGGGAGCACTCACCATGCACATGCATCCTCCACTAAAGTACTGTATACCCTTACATTCTACATGGTTGGGACCTTTGGACAGTTGGTTAGACCTATTGACTCTGGTCAAAGGAGAGTGCTTAAATGGCAAATAATTCTAAGTAGGCTAAGAATACTCTATGAGACAGATGGGAAAAGAAATTATTGAAATGCATCTTAAGAGATGTCCTATTCAATTGCGTCGGAGTGTAATCTTTTTTTAAATTTTAAGTAAAGCCATTTTAAGACTTTGAATGTATGTAATTGAGAGGCGTCTTATTCAAGTGAAGAAAAGTGCATCTATTTTCTATATTTTTGGTGTAGACATCCTAACACATTGAATGTAATTAAAGGGTGTCCTATTCAAGTGGCGAGGAGTGTATTTATTACTTAAATATTTAGTGAAGATAAATATTTGAAATAATGAAGATTCCTAGATAAACATTTGAGGCGGTGAGGATTTCTATTTATTTCCTTTGATAAATCGTTTCAATAGAGTAGCCAATTTTCGTCATAGAGAGCACACAAATTCCACAGACAGCTGCTTTCCCCCTTTTTGTCTATCTTATCACCTGTATTCAGCTTATTCCTAAAAAATTATATTTATATATATGCGCTTAAAATGCGCTCTCATATATAATTTTATCACCTTTGTACGAATATTTATGACATTATTTTGTTTTGTCTTGTATAGATTCGCTCCTCACTTCCCGCCCCCGGCACCAACCCAATATCTAACGTAGAACTGAAGGCCTTTGGACCCCAACTAACTCCATACTAAGTACTACTATCTTAGTCACTCTTGCCATCTGTGGCATCATCTGCGTGCTGCTGACAGAACTCTTAAGACAGCACGTCTTCTTGTGCCGATACAGATACGTGTTCAATTAGCTACTTTGCGCTATGCTAAACATTTCAACAAGATTTCGACAGAGAGAGAGAAAAATATTATTGTAATTGCGGCCAAGGCGAATCACCCACTCGGCGGTATTGGCTTATCAACCCAATCGGCCACCCGTTCATCGCGTTCACCCTCTGCACTCATTAATTACTTAGAAAGCCAAGACAAAAACAATCAAGGGCAGCTGCAGCCACATGGCTTACTTTGTTCTTGTGATAAGCAAATGGTTAACCACGTGCAATCTATCTGTCAGATATATATATATATATATATAGCCTAAGTATATAACATATAGCTTGTACAAGCAAATGCACGCGCTCAACTTGTCTTTAACTTAGGTAATAGCAGAAACTTGGACTCGGAAATTGTGTTTGCCTGCTGAGATAGTTACACAGATAAAAGTGAAAATGGAAAGGAAGCTAGCATTATGCAAGTTGATTCATCAAGACAGCAGAGATATATATAAGAGATCGTCATAACATGTAGAATATATCTGAAATTCTTCAGAAGTGATAAAGTTTACACTGTCAGAAATATTTATTTAAAAGTGTGCATTTCCTTAGCTCATAAAAGAGAACAGGATCGAATTCGAACATGTAATTTAGCATATTGACGTTCTCTTTTACAGAGGCGATATTTTATATCTATCATCTCATCTATATCCCATCTAAATTCCCTTCTTTTACATATATTTCAGAATACAATTTATCATAGATATTTCATAATACATTTGTAATCCTTTTCCTTGCTCTAAATAACTAAATCTAACGATAAAGTGATATGTTTGTAGCTTCTTACTTAGATATTTCATATGAGGTAATCTGTTTTTTAGTTCCAATACTCTATAACAGATATTCGTTATTGCATTTTTGAGCATTATTTAGAAACTACGACTTCAAACTCAATTCTTTTCGAATCACTATTGATAGATATATTCAAGCTAAGTAGAACCCATTTTGATTCACTATACGACCACTTGCTGTGGCAATCTATTTATACCTCTCTTGATATGGTGAATCTAACCGCCTTGGATAGTTCTTTTAGTTAGGTTAAGAGCTGTTCAGTCTCAGATTAGTTATTGAGCCCTTTTTAACCCTTTTCTCCTGTCCACAACTCCACAACTGATCGACCTGTGCATCACCGTACTAAGTAACCGTCGAGGGGGCGAATAGTGGGAAGTTTGTAAGCATTCTCTCTAAGGGATTGTTTATAAGTAGCTTGTGCTTAAGTAAAGGGGGTTGATGAGAGTATTACCCAACATTGAACTCCACCACAAATTTGTTTAAAAATAAAAACAATCAATATGTTTTTAGCGGAAAAAGGAAACTCCCCGAAATCGCCTGCAGAGACGGGGAAGTCCATATAGACAGAAGCGTTTGTATTTACGGAAGGGAATGTATTTGGGGTTATGGATTTAAAAACTTTTGGTTTTTGCTTAACTCTATTGCTCTACTCACTTGCTCTGCACTCCGCTTCTGCAAACGGGCACCGAATCCCAGTTTCTTATAGGCCGGTGTGTGTCCTGCCGACTGGATATTGTAGGAGGCCACCTCCAAATTAGTCTCGGGCAGCTTTTGATAATGCTGCAGTGTTGCGCCACCGCATTCTCCGCCTGTATTTGCCTTAGTCCGCATTGTCACTGTCGATGGCGGTTCGTTGGTTTCTTGTGTCGGCGGTGATTTCACCTGAACGGCCTCATAGAATTCACCGTCGCCGTGACTACGATAGCTGCCCTGCAAACAATTGAAACCACCCCAATCGGTCTGAAGATTCGAATATATGGGACTACCCCCTTCCGTGGGAGTCTTTTGGGTGGTGGGTGATTTGCCGCTTCCGCCGTGTCCCGCTTGGCACTTGAGGGTATCGTAACCGTTGAGTAATTCACTCTTTAATGAACTTCTCTATGAACTGACTGGGAGATTTCGAGCTTAAATGGGCAAAGAATTTCCCACCAGTATCGCTGAGGCTACTGGTAGATCGTCGATGTTGTTGTTGTTGTTGTTGTTGCTGCTGTTGGGATTTGTGATTTTTATGGGGTAAACTATTGCTCTTTTTGGGATTATCTGTTTGATCTGCAGGCGTCTGTTGTTGTTGCTGTTGTTGTTGTTGAAGGCCATAGATTTGGGAACTGCTCAACAGACCGAACATATTGATTTGAGGATGGGATTGATTTTGGGATGATACTAGCTGGCTGGTTGGTTGGACTCAGACTTTTGGCAATGGCCACATCATCATGATGAGATTCAAAGAGCGCTGAAAAGAGAGAAAAGATATCTGAAGTTAGTTATGTATCTCAAATTCCATTGCATTCAAATTCCATGTAATAATTAAGCCAATTAACCGCCTGTAATGTGTCAACCAATTGGACATGTTGCAATCATTAAATTGTCAAAGCGATTCGAATTACATATCACAATTTACTTGAGACTTTTACCACACTTAACAGTTTATGTAGTATCGCTTCAAGCGCCACTAGCAAAGGTAATCAGACGTTAGGTAATCAATACAGAAATTCGAATTCCAGTCATTATTTTCGATCTGAGAATGATTTGTATCAAATTTGAGTTGAATCAATTTTCTATTTCCATTTATTTAAATAGTACAAACAAAGAAATTCCACTTGAATGTCTTTGTATATACTGAAAAGCATAATTTTTAAAGGATTGTCTTCGTATTCCTTTTTTATTTATTTTCAGAATATGCAAAAACATTTCAGTTTATAATCAGATGAGGTCTTGAAGGCCTTAGATCTTTTATTTTATAAAATAAGGAACCACTATTAGACAAAAGACAAGATCAGATCTAAGATAAGATTCGAGGGTTTTTCTTTCTATCAGAACTAAGATAATATCGAATGATTTATTAACAGATCGAAGATTAGATTAAAATTGACAAGTTTTATTACTTTTTTTTTGGAAAAACTGTGAATTTTTATATTAGAGTCTTCATAAAGTTCTTAGAATTCCGAGTAACGTCTAAACAAGTCAGACTGAGTCAGGATCATAAATTAGTTTCATACAAATAAATAAATACGCACAAAGGAACAAGTAGATACAATTCAAAATAAGATAATTTTTGGTATCGAATACCATTAGAATTTAAAGTTATTTGTATTTACTCAAATATGTAGATTGAAAAAATTGTTTGTTATATTTTAATCAAATTTTAGAAATGGAATTATCAATAATGTATCTCAAAATTTATACAAGAACTATATAAAATCAACGCATGATTAGTTTTTTCCCTTTGCCTTTACAATTCGACCCTAAAAGTTGGAAATATTCGAGAGTGCAATTTGTTCGTTTTGATTTTTATGAGTTTTTATATGGGGACTCCACAATCAATATTATACAAATTATCGCAGTGACCTCCAATTTGCTATCGTAGATAAAAACTTTGCTCAAATTTCCAACCAATATCACGTTAAAATTTTCAACGTATAAACGTGAATTTAAATCGAACAGCTCTTTGGGGTATTATTCATTTTTAATGATTATATATTTGATTTTATTTTCCTCTGTCCCATTGAAATTGAAAATTTGTGCTGCATTTTTCTGGGGGGACGCCTCCTCCACCTCTTCCTTCTTGTCCACGCTACGTGGTCGTTTTTGTTGTCGCTGGCTGTCGAACGCATTTTTCACTATTAATTTATAACAATAGCTCATTTATTGTATTTATTAATTTTTTTCTTCAAACAAGCTGAAAATTGGGAATTTCTTGAGGCTGTCCAAATGTATGATTTGGTGTTTTGTTGTTGTGGGTTAACCTTGAAATTTGGGCTCCAAATTATATACACAGATATACGAGGAGGAGAGGTTCAACACATTTGTAAGATTTATAATGCCGAAGGTTCTTGTGGGTGCTGTAAACCATAATTTAATGTGTAATAAAAGTTTCACACATCGAAAAGGCCAAAACCGATTGGGTTCAAACCCCCGATAACGGTGTTTTGTATGAGGTAACACTTTTGTGTTCTGTTTGCCCTTCTTTGAGAGGGCAAATCGCAAGTCTCGTTATGGCAACAGCAACAACAAACAAAACAATAATAGTTGTAATAATAATAATACTACTAACAAAGCTCTTTGGCAATAAATTTTTGGTTTTTAAACTGTAAAGAGGCAATTAAAAGCGCATGCTTAAGCGCACAGTCCGCAGTCGGTCGGTCGCAGTTGAAGTGGTTTTTGGCTTTAGCTTTTCCTTTTTCTGCGCGTGTTTTAGCCCAATTAAAAGAAACCAACAACCAACAAATGTATAAAAACATTATATTGCATCGCACTCGTCTCTACGATCATTATGAAATGCAATGCAAAAGTGATTTTAAACAAAAGTAAATCGTGAAGCATTTCCAAATTAAAATTGCCATATCAAATGTACTCACACTGTAGAAAGTTAGCTGGAAAATTATATTTCAGAAACATACAAAAACGCATCAGTTAATTATGATTGGATGTTTGTAATCATTTAAACCAATGAAAATTAATATTTTCCCCTTTCAGACACTTGATATGCGATGATAGGCAGGAAATTTTTATCAATCAGAGTTATTTCTTTATATACTCTTTTATAGCAAGTTCAGGTATATTGAATATGCTATAAGAGGAAGTTTTTTAAATTCAAACACAAGTGCAACAAGCGGTTTAGTTAGATATTGCAGAAGTTATTCGTTCTTTTTCGAATTTCAGAAGTCAAAGCGGGCGTGATAAAAATTGGAAAGAAACTTTATTTGCCTACATAGTCTTTAAATATAAATACTAAATTTGGTAGCTCTAACCGTTATAAATCCTGAGATTAAGAGTTTCATACTGACGAAATCGAATTGTGCATTTATGCTGATCAAGAATATTTTCATATATGCTTTGTAGATAGATTTTGTTTTGATTTTATGCGGATTGAAATACTTCTTCCGGTTCTAAGTCCAACTCTTTAGAAAAATACAACAAACCTTATAGCTTATCCGGGATATTCACTACAACTGATCAAAGTCAATTGTTAAGGGTATACAAACTTCGTGATGACTCAACTCTTTATCTCTCTCATATCCCCCACTGAGCATTTAATTTGTGTAATATTATATGATGTTACGTTATCGATATAAAACAATTTGGATTTGAAGAAATTAAGCCCCGGAACTTTTTTGTATTTTCCATATAGTTTTTGAAATTAATATTTTTTAGTTTCTGTTTGGCGAATCCCCATGAGTTTATGGGACTATCTGTTGCCATCAATCGTCTAGACTGAAACGATTATTCTCCTTACCAGTTATCCACATTTATGCCTATAAACTGACTTGCCAGATGTCATCTAATCGTTTGGTCGTTCGGTCGGTCTCACTAACTAGATTTTACCATATTTGCTTTATAAAATATTTATATATGTAGGTATCTCTCTGGCCTAACCGATTGCAAAGTCAAATGTTGTAAAGATTTATTATAAATTCGAGCGTTGCTGCTGACAGATCCAGGCAAAACTCTCAAAAACAAATTTGTCTTAATTGGCCAAGACGAATTGAGTTGGCCTGCCCATTTTTGGGTCTAAAAGATTGCCACTGGCGACGCACAATTCCCCCGCACCATTCTCCCTCTCGCCCTCTCTGCTTCTTTCTCTATCTTTAATCAACTTTGAAACTGGGAAAAACTTAAAATCTTGCTAATGCCTTAAATCTCGTGGATTTGTTAAAATAAACAGTCTATGGGTAGCGCCCACTGAGGCACTCCTCCTAGTCGTCCTCCTCCCAATTTCAAGCCTAAACAGTTGTAAAAGATTAGCTTTGGTTCAATTTGATAAGGGCCGAAGGTGTATCCTAAGTAAGTAAGTGCCATACTGAGTAACAGGTACATATGTACATAGTCCGCATCTCATCGCTCAAGTCGTCCGCTTCCTGCTGTGTGCCGATAAAAAGTGAAAGGTCACGATATTGACCTGAGGATCAACTAGGTAGACACTTGCACCTCACCTAAACACATACATTTGTACCTAGTTATGTATATATGGCCATTCTATTGTCACCCAAAGCGAGAGTTGACTATTCAAAATGAAGTAGAAGATTTCCTATAGCAATACTATTATGAGATGACACAATAGTTGGGAAAGGAAAATAAAGTATTCAAAACCAAATTGTTGGAAACTAAAGATTTTTACATAATACTAGTGGCATATTGATAAATGAAAAACTCTTTATACCGAGTGAATTAACAAAGAAAATTAAATATCATGGGTAAATATCACTTCATTGTGAAGAACAACATAAATTAATAGACAGAAAAGATTTGGTCAAAATATTGCAGGATTTTTTGTTTTAAAATTGATTCGAAAATAAAAGATTTATGCCTTTACAGCCAAACTCCTTATAGTCTTATAGTCTTTCTCTATACATAAAGAAAGTTCTCGGTATAATGAATTAATTTCAAAGTCAGCTTTCTCATTATATTTATGATATGATAATTTATATATGTATAATTAAATTTTTTGTGTTTTCTTGTGAATTCATTTTTCATTCACAGATTTTTTGGTACAACTGACAAATAAAATAGTCACACAAATTTTTTTTAATTATTTAAATAAAAAACTAATATTAAGTATATATGTATTAAGAATATTTGTCTTACATACCGCTTCGAAAAATATTTCGAGAAAAGCGCACATTTCTGTTCTGTTAAAACCGTCATAACTTTTGCATTTTTTCAGATATTTTGATAAGAAATATCTTGAAATTTTTGGAGTGGTGTTTTTTTTGACAATTCCTTTTTTGTGTTCCCCTTTTAGCGACATGCCCCCGAATGGAATAATAACATTTTAAATAAGACGCACAATTTCACAGACACAATATTATATTTATAATAAACATAACTTTAAGAATTTTGTTAAATTCCAGAGAGATTCTATTCGATAATTTCGATTAAGCAATAAAGAAACGGACCTCCACGAGTTGAAAGTGTTTTTGAATTCCAAATCTTGTCTTGAAAAATTATTCAAAAAGGAAACCGACATTAAAATTCTACTTTCCCTGCGGGTTTGATTTCTCAAACAAAAAAACAAAATAAACTATACCTTTTTATGGATATCTAGGCTGACAGTAAGTCCAAACAGTTGTTAGGGATTACACGAACTCTGGCTAATCTTTTGACCACCTACTCAGCAGAGGGACCTGGACCTGGATCTGGACTTGAAGCACTTTGTGTTGGCATGTTACGAACATTTTCACCCGCATTGCATCCAGCTGTTTTAGAGTAGAGATAAAAAGTGAAAGGCTAATGGACTAGTCTTGGAAGGCAGCCCGACTTTGCGTCACCCCAGGGACGTGCCAATACTTGACAGTTTGTGCTAAGCCACCTGGAGGGGCAGTGTTCAATGCTACAGTTACTAAAATCACACCCTGGGTGGTGGTTATGCTCACGTATCATCTATGATGCCGTTCCCGGTTCATGGTTTTAAATAAATCAAAGACAAAAAAATTGTGATGGAAACGCAAAAACTAAAGAACAAAGACACCGAAATGGGCATTGCATAAATATGCGAAACAAAGAGGACAAAGGACATTCCAATGATAACACACTCGAAGGTACGAGGTTTCCGAAAAACTACCTGTAACTTCTTCATTTGTTTGCCTTACTTGGAAGCCCAGTCAGGGCATTTACTTCAGGTAGGAGCCAGTCGAAGATTTTTCAAGGTTTGACACTTTAATGCTAGCCGCGTGTGGATATGTCTTTCCTCGTCATTAATTAGTGAGCCATTGAGGTTTTGCCGTCGGTCAATGAAATCCTAGCTCAAAATCAAAGTCAACGATCTCTCTATGGCCAACTTAATGATATCCCACCAAGAACAACAGAACAAAGAGCGAACGAACACAAAAATATGCGGGAGAAGTTCTCAGCTTGTGATGCAATGAACGGTAAATTTTATGGAAATGGGTCAAACTTTGACTCTCAATACTCATACTCATAGATGGTCAATTAAATTGTCAGCTTTTCAAAACTTCCATCGATCTTTTTGAGTTTTTGTTCGGTTTCCTTCTTTTCACGCTGACAAATTGTCATCCAGTGGCAACTGACAGTTGGGTTTTGACCTGATTCCAGAGCTGAACTGCAGTGACAAAGCTATTAAAAAAAAAAAAACAAATATTGTAGAAAAAACTAGTCAGAAACCCTAAATCATCTTGCATAACGGGAACCGAAGAAAAACCATAAAAAACGAAGGTAAGTATCTAGCTGTGAGTGTGCAAAAGAGGAAGTTAACTTTTGGGTCAGTCAGATAGAGATACGTTGTGAATTTTCCTTGACACGTGGAAGAGCGAAAGACAAATACCATTTGCCTGAAGTGTGAGGTGAGTTGAGGTGACTACCTGTCATGGATACCCACACCGATCGACAAAAACTAACAAACTCTATTCAAATTACTTTCATTCAATCTGCAAACGATTTGGGACTTGTGTGTGAATGTGTGTCTTTCGAGCATGATTGATTAGCTCCAAGTGAGTTTTGTCTTACTACTTTTGACGCGTGTTTCGGCGCGGTTTGACAAATGTCATAAGAGTTTGTAACCAGAGTTCGAACTTCCGCATTGAAACACTGTTGAATAAGCCAAAAAGAATGCTAAATAATTGATTAATCTAAGCGCCCCCACAAGCTTCCAGATATTTGCCATAAATTTCAAACTGAACAGGAGAAATTTGCTCCGAAAAAACGAAAGTAAAATGCACT
Organism: Drosophila sucinea; assembly: GCA_018150745.1. Lineage (NCBI taxonomy): Eukaryota > Metazoa > Arthropoda > Insecta > Diptera > Drosophilidae > Drosophila > Drosophila sucinea. The sequence goes on along the minus strand of JAECWP010000143.1, from coordinate 209,860 downwards.
GTGGCGTTACAGCGTTAGAGAAACATCAACTTACAAAAATTTCACCAATTTTCGGTTGAAGGCTTTAATTTTACGATCCGTTAGCTGCATTAAAAAATACTACCTAAAACTTACCCTAGCAGCGCTTCAATCCGCAATACACATGCGATCACAAAAAAAATACAAGTCACAAAAAAATGCAAATAAGTTTCAGCAACGTTGGCTAATTTGTTATTAAAGAAAGATACAAAAAAAAAAAAAAACAACCAAAACCAAAACAAAAACACAGCGTAAAAATTTCGCCTGGCAGCAATTTTTTAATAGCAAGCAAATTAACGAATTTCAAACATGCAAATTAAATTTAGAAACAAAAATAATCAAACAGCAATAAAAAGAGAAAAAAATAGCAACAAACAACTGAAGAAAACACTTACAAAAAAAAAAAACTTGATCTACAACATTTTTTGATTTCTCGCTCGACGCCGTCAACTAATTGTAAAATGATTAACAAAAAAATTTATCTTTTAGTATATTTCTGAAAAGGGTTTTGTCTGCGAAGGGTTTATTGACCTTTTAATTAAATTAAAGCAAAAAAGAAACGGGGCAAAAAATAGCAACGGGCATTACGCTTATTTTTTCGAATTTCGTTTTTGAAAAGATTCCCCTCTCTCTCGCGCTCTCTGCGTCTTCCCAATCTTCTAATCCAATTAAAAGGCATTGCGGGAGAACCTTGCAAAAAAAGATGAAAACAGAGCATGGAATAACCATGAGACGGGATCCATGATGATGATGATGATGATACAATATATACGTAATATATTTGAAAGAGGTAACTGAGAAATCAAATACGCGAACAAGTAAAGCCGGGGCCAAAAAGAACACCCACCAAAAAAGGCCTTCTAACTGTCGTAACTGAGATTTAATTAACAGTCATTTGGCACGGACCATGGGTTATATGGGGTTCATCATTCGACAGAGTCTTTTGTTCATGAAATACTTCCAGTTAGTTGCAATAGTTATTTTTAGATGCTAATCTAATATAAGTGAGTAATTTATCTTATAAGTTGTGATTCACTCTACATGAAATACGTTTCTAGAATAGGCATTTTGCATATCAATAAAATAAATTAATTCACATTTTCTACAAGATTGTTTATTAACTTTGAATAATTCCCATTGTGGTATACATTAGTTGACCCTATTAGTTGGAGTTATCATTATAATAATTGTGTCATTTCTCAATTTTTAATATGGATTTATCAATGATTTATCTCTTGAGTGGTCCTGAAAAATGCTAAATTTCAGATGTAGGAGTTTTTCGTATAATCTCAGAAATGTAATTTTGAAATTGAGTTAAAAATATGGGCCTCAATCATTTTGCTAAAGTGCATCTTTGTTAAAATCACAGAAAAAACTTATAAAAGTTTTAAGGAATAAAAGGATCAGCTTTGATTGATTACAATAGTTTAAAAAACCTTTAAGCCATAATCTCATATAATTATAAATATTAAAAAATGTTGGTGATATCCCAAAGTATTTAATGTGGCCCCTATTGGCAGAGTGATTTCTCTGCGCGTGGCAAAGCATGGATTAAAATGAATATACCCTTTCTAAAAAAGGCAACATCATTGTTGTGACTATTATTATTATTGTTTAGCTAATAACAACCAATTCCGAAACTTAATGAATATTACATTGATCCATTATCACTAGCAGAGTTTGTTGAACCTACGCACACAGGTTAACCCTTACGTAAGTCTCTCACTACTAAACTCTTTAGTGAAACATTTCAAGTGAAAGAGTTGAGAAGAACCAACGATTAGTGAGTAAGTTGTAGTAAACCGGTTGAAAATATTCATTAACTGGTATAGGACAGAGTGTTTGCGTCTTTCTTTGTTGCGTAGTGTAGACCTAACATTGTAATTTGTGGGAAATTTGTGGTGTGTGTGTTGTGTGTTGGCCAATGTTCTTAGTCACGATGGCAACATTTAGTGAATGGTGTCATTTACCTGGCTGGGTTATTTCCTTGGCTTCTCTGGTGAAATATGTTTTTTTTTTTGATTCGAAATTCGAATACGAATAGAACTTGTTCTCTACTTACCTCTTAGTTTTTCTTCAACACAAGCTTCCTCGTCTCATACAAATTGTGGCGCCTGTCTACCAAGAGATCTGTAATTAAGAAAGAAAAATCATAGGAATTAGTTTGGACATCCTTTAATCTCTGTCTCTAGATCTTAGTCTCTCTCTCACTCTCTCTGTGTTTGTGTGTGTGTGTGTGTTAGTTAACCAGTCTAACTGCACTAGTTTTGCTTTAACGGTAAATGCAGTTAATTAAATGGGAATCGCAATAAATAAATACATATGTTGCTGTTAGTTTTAGTTAGTAGACAACAACTAAGTTGTTAATTAGTATGCTTTTCGACCGCCAAACCTGCGGGAAACCTTAGACCAACAGACAACGGAAGCCAAAGCGCACAGAGAGAGAGAGAGAGAGAGGAAGAGACAACAAATGTCGACCCTAATTTCCTATTTAAATATTGTACAAAAGCCAAGCGAAAAGAGAAAGAGAGGAACGAGGTAATGGTAACCCAATGCCCAGTGCTTCGACATGGTCAAAAGGTGGGGTAAGGCGGGTCTGAGTTCTAACATGGGCATGACAAGTTTTTCAGCAAATATAACTTCCTCTTCGTCTGTGCCTGTGACGAGTTTAAACATGGCGCTTTGCATTTTAAAGAGGGAAAAACGAATGCTGTCATTTTGGTGACCCCGACGTTTAAGAGGCGGCACATAAAAGATGCTGGGAAAAAGGGTTCAAGAAACAAAGAAACAGATAGTAAGGGGAAAATGCATTAAAGGAGTAAGGAAAACTCAAGAAATCACAGTAACAAGAAACAGGATACAAAAGAAAATCAGGAAAAAAAGCCTGTACTGTGAATGAATTTTGAAGATTGAATGGAATGAAAAGAGATATAATTAAATTAGGAAGGAATGCTAAACATCAGAATAAACATAGATGAATACAAACAGGAAGAATGTGAATGGAAGAAGATGAAAATCAGAAACGAGTATGGAAAAAATAAGGGAAATTCCAGGTAAGAAGTTTAAAAATAAAGAAAGAGCCGTGGTCGAGCATAATTTCAATGATCTTGAAATCCATATAATTTCTTGACTTCTTAACCAACTTTCTTTTCGCTTTCAACTTGAAATTCTTTAGCAAAATTGTGACCCTATTTAAGTTGAACAAAAGCCTTCATCAATGGCTAGACAGCGATTATTTTTAGACAGAGTTGGAACAGTTGCCAATTTTTTACAGACATTACAATGGCATTTCTTCAGAGAGAAGAAGAGTCTCTCGACTGCTCGATATGTAGACTTGTACGTATAATAGCCCTGAACTTTCGTTGTTACTTTATTGTCGCTGTCGCTCCACATGTGTACAGCTGCTGATGTCTGCTGGCTGTTTTAATTTTAATTTAAAACTTCAGTTTTCGAACTTATGAAACTTGTTTTCCAGCATTTCGTTTCGTTTTGTTTTTTTTTGTTTCTGTGGGTGCAGTTGTCGCTTTATTTTTTGTTCACCTTTTTTTTTTGCATTGTTGGGGCATTAATTTACACTGGTTGGGAACATGTTTTAATGCATTTCATACAAATGCATTTTTTCCCTTCCTCTTTGACTTCGCCTTCCCCCCGTAAACCTTCCCTCTTTTTGCTGGACTTTTTGCTTTTTGGACTTTATTTATTTGATTCGAATTTGTTGTATTGTTTGTGATGTTTTTGTTGCTGTTTTTCTTATTCCCCTTTATCGTTAATTATTGTCTTTACTTATTAACAAATTTATTTTATGCTTATTGCTGCTTATTTTTTTCGTCTTCTTTGTTGATTTTTTTTATCGTTTTTTCGTTAAAAGAATTTCATAAAATATTTTGTTCATTGAAAACTTAACCGATGGATGGGAATGGAAAAACAAAAAACAACTACAAAGGGGGCCTGTCCATAAAATTTAGTTCTCTCACCTCTCATATGTAATACCTACTGGAATTTGTTCAACAAATATTAAAACAAAAGTTTGAGAAGTCTTTTGAAACCACTTAATGTTGAATACATATTGCGCAATGTTACAATGGTTTAAGAAAATTGACAATTTGGCATTAAATATTGGGATTTTTAATGTGTTTTGATAGTGCGATAATAGAAGAAGAATGTAGAATAATGTTAACCCCTCATATCTAACATAGTAACCAAGTTCTAAGAGTTAGTCTAGAGTTCTAAGAGTTAAGCACATTGAAATAACCTTTAATGGGTTTAAAATTCTACCCTACAAACCAGATGTAAACTACAACATTGTATACGGTAAGCAATTTCACAGGTCTGTACAAATAAAATGTGTTTTAAAGTCAGTTAAAGATAATGGTATACTGATGATGATGATGATGATGGAAAAAGATACAAAATGTAGCACATTTTAAGTTCTATTGTTTTTAACTTGCCCAGATGTAATTATTCAAGACTGTTTTGCCACATTCGACAGAGAGGCAAACTACATACACACAGAGTGTATCTACCTATCTACCTTCGGTTGTTCACTTGAGACCTTTACAATGTTCCACAACCTTGCTTCTCGTCTACCCGCATTTCATTTGGCATTTCCGCAAAAACAAAAAAAAAAAAAAATTGTTCATTCGCTTCTTTTTCTACTGTTTTCGGTTTGTAATTTTATTGTTTCACCTTCGCAAGTTTTAATGTGGTTTTTATCTAAACTATTTGGCATGCATGTTACCCAGTTCTACGACGGGGTGCCCCCAACATTTGCTTTTTCACTAACTAAATACCCACAGAAGTGAGTGCGAAATGGAAATATGTAGCTAGACCCACAAAGCAAAAATTACAATTGTTATCTAAAAGGAAAAACAACGAAGCATTTGAAATAGGCAAAGTTTAATTGAAAAACGGTAAGATAAATGACAGTGGAAGAGTTGGATGGGGGGAGGGCGAGGACTGAAGAGTGGACCCATCTCTGTGGGGTATTCAAGCTTGCGCAATCATCATCACCATCATCAAACCAAACATCACTATGATCATCATCGGTGGATTCTTCAGGGCTCGTTTAATCAAAGCCACGCATGGAATGGAACTGAGTGTATTTTTTTTTTGTCTGTTGTTTGAACTCTCACGACTCATAACTGATTAATAGCCAAAGCTTAAATGAAATGAAAGCGAAAAAAGTTTTAAATCATCGCATTAAACCAAAAGAGACTACGACGTGTTATGGCGTGGCTCGAAAGAAAGGCCCAGCCCCCCCTAAACACCGAAGTTCACAATTCTTTAATACTTGGAGAGAGAAGAAGCGTATACGAACCTTCGTCGCGTCGCGTCGCATCGCATCGCTTTTGTTGATGATGTAAACGAAATTCAAATTTATGGTAATATAAAAGATTTAAAATCGTGTGGAAAAAACTGACTGACTCTAAACATAAATGTCTGACTGTCTGTTGTACAGAAATATCAAAAGTGAAAGTTTTCACTTTTGTTTCAGTTATTTTCTTTTCGTTGTTTTTCATCAAAGCATTTTGTGTGCGAGTGAGTGTTTAAAAATTAAAGCAATTTTTCACTAAGCAACTCAGTCATGGACCACCTACTACTTGTAATTTTAAGCCGAATATATTGATATACCTGTAGATGGAATAAGAAAGAAGTTTTTAGAATGACAGAAGGTGGAAAGAGAAAATTCCATTGAGAAAACTAGCCAGTGTCATTCATAAAATTTGGGATGGAAAAGTAGTTCCATCTGCTTCACAGAGAAAACTTGCTAATGTCATTCATAAATTTTCCAATTGACAAGTTTTTCCATTGATTAACACTTTGGTTAGCCAAGTTCTTTCTTTTTAACCATCAAGAATGGTATTCAAAAGAGCCTTCCGAAGAGCACATAAGTTCTGTAGATATAAATTACCATATTGATCTTGAAGTTAACACATCATTTGAGGAAATACTAAACTAACAGTAGCCTCAACTATATAGAAAAACGGAAGTACGGATCATTTATTTACTCATATATTACAATCTCATGCACGTAGCATATTTAGACGAATCATTAGCAATAGAATAATGCAACGTACCGAGAATGTAAACTTTCAAAGTTCTTACCCGTTACTTTCCGGTTTGATGGGCCAAGCCCAAAAATTTCACTCTGGAAGACCATTAATTTTTTGTTCTCTCTAAATTCTATAATTTTGAGCCATATATGGGAAGGAGATTGGAGAACTCGAAGAAAAGTCAAGCGCAAACAATTGATATTTGTCTTTACAAAGAGGAGTGGGGGGGACCAACTGCTGGTGGTTGTGACTCATATGCACTTTGGAATTGTTCAATGGGGCACAAAAGACCGCAAGCAAAGACTAGACATATATGTAAGTGGGCCGATCGGCACGCTGAGGCAGGCTCCAATCCATTGGGTGTCCATTGGAGTGGGGCAGGGGCGAGAGAATGGGACTTGCAGTTCATTAATTTTCATTGTCAGCCTGCGCGTTCGTTCGTTCGCTCGATCGCTCGTTCGCCTCTATGCAAATGTCAAAACTTTTTAAGAAAAACCTAAACAAAACCGAAAAAATAATGTCACAAGGCAATGACTCAGAGCCTGGAACCAGATATCTTTGTAGGCAGCGCGACCTGGCTAAGATTATATAACACACAACGCACACACAGAAAGACACACTCTTAGGCCAGTTGTTAGTTGTTCTCGTTTTTTTTTTTTCTTTTTTTTTGGTTGAAGTTTTGAAATTTTTGGAATAAAATATGTAAATTTGTACTTTGCATTCAATGTCTTTGTTTTTTTTGTGGTGCCGGCAAAGTTCTAAAGTCAAAATAGCTTCAAACGCGGCGCGTCTCGATGATATTCGATAGGATCTCCCTTTCCACTTTTAGCTTTTGTTTGAGTGCCCCTCGCTGAGTTCTTCACTTAAATTGTTTATTTTTCTCTGTGCTTGCACAATGAAAAATTCTTCAAAAATTTTTCATTCTGTTGTTTTTAATTAGAGAGCTTGCTCGGGAGGGAACTCATCGCCTGTCATTGCATGGAACACACTTTCTAAGTAAACAGTTTTCCAGATAAGAACTCCATAATGAAAATGTGTGGAAATGTCTATAATGATGATACTTTTTTTTGGCGGGGGGGAGCTTAATTAATTATGTAATAATTGAGTGTGAAAAGTGCATTTTATTATGTAAGAGCATGTAAGTTTGGGTTCATTGAGTTAATGATTGAACGAGAGATAGAAGAAGTTTCGTAATGTAAGAACAACAATCATTGATCTATTATCAGAAACGAATTCATATTGGTTTCTAATGACCGATCGATCAATTATTAATTAACTAGAACTTCAGCTGAATTGTTACTATTAGATTAGTTGGCCTTATCAGCTGAGGAAATGGTCTATATAGAAAAAGATTTTCTTTCTCGTTTCGTTTGTCTGTAATTCCCAACTAGTTATAGCGTTGAAGGATTGGGGTTTCCAATGGAGTGGTTTATTTGAAAGATTATTTCGGCGAATATGTAAGATATGAAATTACGATATATGTATCTAAAATATTTAATGCAGCCTTTAGGAACTACATATTTTATATGCCACTTTTACATAATTGAAGGATTTACATAATTTCTGGAATGAAAATCGGTCAAAAAATATTTATGACTTTTATTAAGCAGCAAAAATATAATGTTCGGATAATGTAAGAATAAGGGAAACCTAGAAATTTAAATTTACGAAAGCCAAAGCTATTGACTACAATTTTTTTTTGAGATTATTTGTATGTTTAATTATACTATTATTCATTCATTAGTGAAGATTTTTCATAGTGAATATTTTTATATTTTTAATTATAGTATTTTAAAATTCTTTTAGCTGTTCTTTTCAGTGGATTTACGATGTGTTTGTTTACTTTGAACTTTGAATAGTTTATAGCCATATTAACAGCTTAGTACAAAACAAGTAAGAGAAGTTGTGCCATATCTCCCCATTTTTTTTTATCGAATTTTAAGCATGATTAATAAATAAAAATAAAGTAATTTCTGTTATTGATGATTCAGAATGTATTTATGGCTTGTTATATGTGAATTTTAAGTGCTGATATACCCATTTTTACTCCATGGTTCCAGGGTATTAAAATATATAGTGGATCTTACAAGGAAGGCAGCTTCATTTAGGATGCCTTAAAAAACATCTGCAATCAGTGTGTGGTGTGTGTGTGAGTATCTGTGTGAGAGTGTTTATCACAATTAATCAGCAGAAAAGCCCAAGACGTGCCTTTGGAGAGCATTCGTTCGGTTTGGCAATTCATTAAGTGCCAGAGCAATCGACAATCACATTTTGTTGTTGTGTATTTTTGGTAACAGGAAACCGAGCACCACCAGCAACAACTGCAACACCAACACGAACAACTGCAACAGCAACAGCAACATCACGAACATTGAACAAAAAACTGGAATCGCTTTTATTGTAATTGCAATGAAAATGAATTTTTGAAAAAAAAAAACCGATCTGGATCGCCCACCACACACACAAAAGCAAATACAAATTGTAATAAATAAGAAGATGAAAATAAAAATACAAAAAAAATCACCTAATTAGCAATGAGTGCGCCCTGTCATTAAACGGGTTTTTATTTTGTAAAGGAAGCAACAGGATGCCAAAAAAAAACACAAAAAAATACCTACCGAAAATTTCAAGCGAAAGAAAAATGTGGAACAAAAGTAATTGGAAACTGAAAGTCTTTTGTTTGCTTGGGATCCCTTTCGGTGTTTCTTTTTTCCTTTCTTTTTATTTTTGTTTTTTTTTTTTCACAAGTCATGCGTAGATATTTTCTTAAAGTCCAGACATTAACAACAAAAAAATTGCACAACTTCCTTAGCCAGAGTGAACAAAAAAAAAGAGAAGAAACAAACACTCTTCGCTGTTTGCCCAAGTGACTCGACATCATTCTCACAATATGGCGAAACATAGTGAATATGAATATAGTCAGACATAATCATATAACTAAGTATATAAAAAAATACCCACGCTTTCCAACCAACCAATCATCCATCCAAGTGGTATATAATTGTCCCACAGAAGCCATTAAAGGCAAACAATTGAGACAAAGAAAGAGTTCCAGGCGTCACCCAACGGGATTTGGGATGAGTCTGCCAACTCAAAAGGTTTATGACCAAAGCATTCAAATAAAACCAAACTGCTGCACACGTTTCTACATAACTTAGCATACTCGTACTGGAAATTGGCGATCTCTGGACTTGCTCTGCTTCGGCCGGAATGTATCATCAAGTTCGAGGCCCATAAAAAGGCCAAAACAGAGCCAACAGTTTTGGCAACTGTCAAACTGGCTAATTAGCGGCACGAAATTGTCACAGCAAATAAAAAATAAACATAAATGTATATACATATATGTAGATATCTGCGTTTTTTTATGTAGAAGCATTAAGTATACTAGGGAGCTAGGGATCGTAGTGCTAAAAACAAAGGCAGAGACGTAGCCCAAAGAATTGGATCATCAACTAGAAGAAGGGTATTCAAGTCGGTCGTTTTTCGACGCTCGATTAAAAACACAGTGGCTATTTATGCTATCTTTATGTTTGTCATTTATTTATTGTTCTCTAAAGAATTTATTAAATAACAATAAGAATAGTGGTTTAAAATTTGCGCTGCTGAAGTAGAGGAGAGAAAACAAAATTAAGTATAATTGTATTTAATTCATGATCATCTGTACTTAACACAATCTTTTTAGTTTAACTAAATATCGATATTTAACCTTGTTTGTTTGCGAGAAGCATGAAAAACCTTTTCCAAATTGAGGTTAGAGCCAAGTGCCAATTTAAATGTGTTATACAAATATTTTAAAGAAATATCAAAGAAGCTAACTTGGCTATGCCGAAGTTTATATACCCTTCCAGTTCATGACCATTAAATTTATACAATACAATATTTATAATCTTCAAATTAGGACCGGAAACACTTCTTGTCCCTTTCAAACAACCTTTTCTTCATGTTTAAAAAATATGTTTGGTTCATATTAAGTTGTATTTATCTGACCTGATTGATATATAAAGCATTAGAAACTATCCTTAAACCAAAATATGTTTAGAAACACCATCAAACAGATAAGTTTTTTTATTGTTTGTATTGAAGCTATTTGATATAGCAGTCCGATCTGATCGAAATTCAATGAAAAGTTTATTGGAAAGTTTAATTTGAATTAACTTAAAAAACAAAAAATTTTTTTCTTACTAAGACGTTTTGCTTCGACCGATTCTACATATGGTAGATATGTGATAGAAAAGAAGCCCACCGAGCTTCAACTAAAAAGCACTAAAAACTAGAACCAATCTGATCGCAATACCCCCTGAGAGGGCATAAGAAAAGAGAACAGGATGTTGACTTTAATGATCTACGGTGGCTCACGCCAATTCTTAATTTTTCTTCAACACCAAAAGAGTACAAATATCTTCAAATTATCCCCCTTCGAATGCCCTAATTAGGGGAAGCCCCTGAACGAATGTCATGCAATCCGTTTATTGGCCTTTTGGATCATCAAGCTTTGGCCTCAATTCCCTGTGTGCTTGTCCGCTACTGTCAACTGCCGTTTTTTTTTGTTAGAACTCATTAGGAAAAAGTGCCGCGTGCCGAAATCGAGACGAAGTGGACTTGGATATACTTGTGTACACATGTACATAAAAACATATAGCCAAAGGGGTCTTTCGGGTTTGTGTCGTAATTAGACGCGCTTTCTGATGATGCACGGAACGATCAACGAAAGTCTCTCACGTTTCGGTTTTGCTTTTAAGAATTATGGCTTTTGAATTGGTCTATGGTCTATGGTCTCTCTGATATATATCTCCTCTCTCTAATGCATAGTATGTATGTATGTATATGCTTGTCATTTGTCGTTCACTTTGCTGTTCACTTTCTGCCATTCAAGTCAGTCAGTCAGCCAAGCAGATCGAAGCTGAAGAAGAAAGAAAATTTCACCACTTTCATTCTTGGCTGTCGATTTTATGTTGCTTTATTATGGCCCCGGCATTTGGCGTCATCATCCATCGACATCGGCATCAACATCGGCATGATCATGATGATTGTCTTTTGTTTTTGTCGCCTGAGAAGTGGCACAGAGCAGAGCAAGTTGAGGTTCCGCATTGGCATTGGTTTGGTTTTCGGTTTGGTTTGGTTTTCGGTGTGGTTTATTTACCAAAAATATTTGTAAGTAGCATTGCAGCACGATTTTAAAGCTTACTTTTTATACGTTTTATATGACACGACATTGTGCTTAAGAACTACAAATATATATATACATATATACTTTTGAATGCACCAGAAATCGTGCCTCGCTGACCCATTTGTCAGTTGGTTGGTGTTTGAAAACGTGTGTAAAATATCTAAACATCTGAAACAAACATTGGATTAAATATCAACGAATTACGAATCGAAACAATAAAAATAAATAAATGACAAAAAAGATTCAATTCACTGGAGATCAAAACAAAGCAAATTAAAAACCAAGACTTTGAGTTGAGACGACTTTGGAGATACCCTCTTTAGAATAGAATTAGACTTTTCAGTTTGCTAACATTTTGTAATTCAATTAGCTTTTGAGGTTCCATGTATACCTATAGTAATATACCTCTATATGATTATTTTAAAGTTAAGCGAAATCTTAAATATGTTCTGAATATCAGAAAGCTGGTTATGTACCATTTTCAATATTTTTTTTTTTACTTTTTATGCTATATTAAATATCCACCTATCTACAAAAACTTATAGAGAATACTTCACCTCTTTCATCTCAACATCATGACCTCATCATCGTCAATCCCATGCTTCATTTACATCACCTTAAATTGGTCTCTAAAAAGAACTTTACTTTCATTTTGACCAAAAGCAGCAAGAGCTCTATTTTATACTATATAAAACATACTATGTAGGTTAAAGATTTCATTTGTTAACTTTCTTCTTAATAATAATAATTATATAAATAAATAAAACCAATATTAATTAAAATGGAAACCTATTAGAAAGTATGTTCTTTAAGAAGCACTTTAAAGTTTATTAACAATATTATTAAACAGTCTCTAAAACAAATGGACCATAATTGGTCAATTGATTAATAACAGAAGTCGATTAAGGATCGAAGTGTACATTTGTACATGGAATAAAGTGTTTTCCATAAGTTGCCTTTAAGCTGAAAGCTATAAAATACATATATGTATATAGATAGTTTTCTTTCGAATTAAAGTTGCAAATGGGTGTAAGTTACTTTTGTAGGAAATCAATGCTGATCAATATCAGGTGACAAAACAAGTAGACAGTGGATGACGTAATCAATGTATAGTTTTACTATGAACAGATATAAGCTTAATAAATAGATTTCCATGTGGTAGATTTGAAATATATATTGAAGTTTGTAATTGCTTTCTTAGAAAAAATGAAAACTATTGAGAAGCATTATGAAATTTATTATCTAATAAAGATAACTTTTCTATGATGCATTAAAATAAATTTAAAATGTCTTGTAAAAAGTAAAAGAATGGAAAAATGCCAAAGTAGTCCTTGTTGATAGTTTTTTTATTCAATTAAAATTCATCACGGCAATAAGAAGCAAAGAGTTCCCATGCCAATTATGGATGAGCGCTGGAGGAATAGCATTACGACGGGCACAAATTGTGCAATTATAGAGATCAGAGCTCAAAGGAAAAGAAACACCAAGTTCTATCTTCAGACTCCAGATACTCAAAAACCATGCCACTCTCTCAACGCTAAAACTAATTGAGAATTACAACTAAATAAAGCGAAAAAATATGTTCAATATATGAGAAAATACAACATTTCACGTGTATATTCAAAGTAATGCAGAATATGCCTGCCAAATTGGCGCTAAAGCCAAAAATTTATTTCTCTGCATACAACCATCTCCAGATGGTTACAAAGTCAATATACTTTGGAATGAAATGCCAACAATCACGAACCTTTTGAGCTAATTTTTGGTAAGTGCACTCACGAGTGCACTCATTTACATAACCCAACAGCAACGGCGACGACGGCGGCGACGACGACTAAGACGACAAGGTATGAAAACCAGGTCAACAATTGTCCAATGTTGCTTGGCTTATCTCTGCCCTCCCCTCCCTATCCCACACTCTCTCTTTGCCTCTTCCCCTCTATCACTCTGTGCCCCATACAATTAAATGGCGTTTAGGTTAAAGCTTTATCTCTATCTCCAAACCAAGCAACCAAACCGCTATTGCCCTCTATTTCCCGTCAGCTCCACTCAATGTATATGTAACTTTTGCTGGGATTGCAGACTTTAGTTTTTTTTTTTGTCGTTTTTCGAGGTTATTATTTTGTGATTATGACGAGAGGCAACAACTAACGCTTTCCGTTTGCAACATGACCGCAAAAGTGTGTGTGGAAGTTGGACGAGTTGCAACTTCATAATTTCCTTTACACTGTGACATAATTTCCCACATGGGAACTAGCCCACTATAAAATGAAAAACCCCAATGAACAAAATAATTGTTAGCAACATGAAATCCTATTCTATAGAATCAACTTGCCTTGACATTGGATTTGATGCCCAAGCAACAGGAATCTGACCTCTAAATATATATCTATCTGTTAGTTATTATTTAGAGTATTTCTTTTCTTAAGCACTTGTAGCCCAATTTGAACGAAAAACTAATTGTTTGGACGGGCGGGCAATCGATCTATAATAACTACCAGTAGCTAGCACTAATTGACCCTGAATCTGAAGCATGAAATTGTCTTTTCTTGATTGCTTCGCTTCCGCAAACATTCAAATACCAATTCAATAGAAAATACAATATGTTTTCTGTTTTATGTTTCTGTTTCTGTTTCTTTTGTTTTGTTTTGATATACATATAAACTATAACACCTCGTTGAATGAATGGGTCTTGCCCATATTTAGACCATAATGAACTGTCAAGTGCTCCATTCCTATTGGCGGGGCAATTGGGACTATAGGAAACTATCGTTACCCATTTGATTAATGATGTTCTTTCTGTGTTCATCGTTAGAGAAAAATCATGAAAATTGAACAGAATTCTATTTAGAATTTAAAAGCGGAACTAAATATGAACACTTACTAATAAGTATGAATAAAACTTAATTATTAAAGTTCCAGGTGTGTAAAACTAATCGATTGCGGCAACTAAAATCAATTTGTTTTTGGTTCCAACATTCGATGACGTACTCACAATTAGTTGTGTCTCATATAAGTAGTAGATCTGTTTATTTTTTATGTTCCACAAACAACCATATGTATCCTTAGTTTTTATGATATTTTTCCATTAGTTGACAGTTTTATTCAAGTCTGAGTCACTGTTTAATACTTAGCAAAAGTTATAAAATAATAATGAATCTTCGCAAGGAAGTCCAAAATAAATAATTGCTTCTATAATCTGTGGATTCTGTTTTGTTTTGACAAAATATTCTTATACTAATACTAATTTAACAAGTATAAATAAAGACAGTCATCCTGCAAGATATTGTTTCTCCTTTTCTACAGTCTATCTAATTTCTATAAACATATTATGTATATATGTATAAGTAGAAGTCTTGATTTTAGTAGGTCTCTGTAATATCAAGAAATTTTCTCTGAATTTCTGTTTATGTTAGATTTCTCGGCCAAAGTGATTAATTCGGTTTATGTACATATATGAATAAAAAGAAAATTTGTTTTCAAGTTATTGGCAGTAAACGCATGAATTTCTTTGCTCCTTTGTTTGCTTTTGACTAGTTGATTTTATTAATGATTTTTTTGTACATATGTTGGCTTTGGAAAAATATCTAAAATCGTATTTGCTTTTGCAGAAAATATATACCACATCTTGATGCAACTTTGATGCTTTTTTTTAGCAAATAGCTATATTTTTTTTAATGAAACAATAACCAGAAAAAGAAAAACATATAGTTTATCATTAGCAAGTTAACGATAAATAACGAATACATATTTCAAAATACCTGAGATGGTAGGTTAATGCCCATCTAGCTATATTTTTTAATAGTCACAGTAGTATTCATTACCATCTCTAAAACGCCCACAACTTATCAATTGAAAGCGTTGACAGACTCAAGTACATCATCAAGCCTCTTTATAACATTTTTTTTTGCTGGTTTTATATTTAAAATTAACTTCTTTTGTTTATCTTCGGACGAGTGTTTTTTCAAGTGTTTGGCATCATAATGCCTTTACTATTTTTAGACAAATGTCTGGCCAAGTTCTTGCCAAAAGAAGACAATAAATTTCTTACTTTTGTTTTTCATGGTTGGCATTTCAATTTCAAGAGCCGAGAGGGGGCACGTCAAAACTACTAAAATACTATATAAACATTCCACATATATATATATGTATGTATGGATACATATATAATTTTTCGCTATGCAAATATTTGCACAATCTTTGATGAATTAGCGCTGGATTTGAATTGAATAACTAGGTCAAAGTTTAACCTCGCCGCCGCAAAACACAAAAGCCAACAAAAAAAAAAACACACACACAAAAAAAACTATTTTTTCCCCTCTCTGATATCAAAAAACCACACAGACAATTGCACAAAAAAGTTGCTTAATTGTAAGAAAAAAAAACGGCGGACAAAATAAATAAAAAAAGAGAAAAATCAAATTCAAATTGGCATTTTCAGGCAAATGATTAATTAGGCGATGAGCCAAGAGCCAATGACAGCGGATAATTACTGCGGGCCAAAACCAACAGTCGAAGGACAAGGGGGTGCTTAAGTAAGATTGATTAACCAGGAGGCTGAGGCGGGGCTTTGCAGTTAGAACCGATTTAAAATATATCTGTTGGTCGATCTCTAGCTGGAATCCGTTCGTAAACCATCGTAAGATAGTGGTATTTTAGTTTTTTTTGGGTTCCATCGAAAAGATTGCAATAGGTTACATAAAAATTATTAAAGAAATTGATGTGTACATTTTATTGCATCTTTTGACAGATCTTTAGATCGATCTTTAACAAAATACCTTTATTAAAAAATTATGAACTATGATAGGATCGTTTCCTTTTGGTTTTTATTAGGTTCTATATAAAAGAGTGAAATAATTTGCATTACAGTAAATTTTATTGCATCTGCTGGATCGATCCTTGACTACAAAACCTTCGTAAAAAGTTAAACTATATATAGGATCGCGTCTTTTTAGTTATTCTAAGATTCTTTATAAAGAAGTCTGATCACTTTTTGCTAAGTATTGTTATTATCATTACCACAACATAAATTAAACTCAAATAGCAATCTTTTAATTGTAAAATTATGTTTGCTAAAAATCAGGAAATGGAAATGTTTTTTCTACCCCTTCTTAGATTAATTGATAGAATTATTTTATGAAATTATACAGAATAAAAATTCAAATAGGTACTTAATTAAAGCTCGAAAAAAACAATGTCAATTATTTATTGTTGGGAATCCAAACCTCTTTAGAGAGAAATAAGATAAGAAATAAGTCTTTTTCCTTCTCAAAACCTATATGCTTGCATTGTAAGGGTATAATAACAGTTACGTGAAGCTCTTATAAGGCAGGTGTATGTTTATGGGCTAAGGAACTCATGGGGATCCAGAGAAGTCACAGGTTTTGTTTTTTTGGTGCAACACTTGTGCATATAGAAAAAATATATATTTCAAGGTTCAGGCCCCCCAAAACCATCAGAACACCATCAGTGGCTTATATGTATAAATACATGTTTGTATGTATTCACATCAAAACAGTTAAATGTCAGAACTCTTAATTATACCATGCATTCATAGAATGAAATGGTATATTAAAGTCGCCAAAATGTATGTAACAGGGAGAAGGAAGCTTCTCCGACCCTATAAAGTGTATATATTCTTGATCAGTATCAATAGCCGAGTCGATTGAGACATGTCCGTCTGTCTGTCCGTCTGTCCGTCTGTAGGATCATCGAGATCTCGGAGACTATAAGAGCTAGAGCTACCAAACTTGGCATGTAGACCCGTTTGCTCTGCAGGCAGATCGAGTTTATTTTTTTTTTCGCCCCGCCCCCTTCCGCCCCCGCTATTTGAAAAACAATATTTTGAGCCTCCATATCTCGGGAACTATAAAAGATAGAGCTATCGGATTTGGACATTAGATGCATGCAGTGTGCACGCAGACCCCGAAATTCGAAAAATTCGATTTTAATTTGGCACACTAATACATGTCACGTATATCTATCATCCCACCAAATATCACAAGAATCGGAATAAAAATGGCGAGTTATACATAGAAACGTTTTTCACTCATAGCGGTGCAAGGCAGATGCACGCGAAAAAGAGCGAGATAGCATATGCTGCAAATCACCGATTTGGTCGGGGGGCGCTAAAGTGCTCGTTTCCACAAAAGAGAGATAGCATTTGAAAGAAATTTAATATATATCTCTTCACCTAATGCATGGTATATCCAAGTCGGCCCGGCGACTTACTTACTTTTTATTTTTTATCTGCTGAATGAT
This sequence comes from Drosophila sucinea, assembly GCA_018150745.1. Taxonomy (NCBI): domain Eukaryota; kingdom Metazoa; phylum Arthropoda; class Insecta; order Diptera; family Drosophilidae; genus Drosophila; species Drosophila sucinea. The sequence goes on along the minus strand of JAECWP010000143.1, from coordinate 192,361 downwards.
GAGGCAAGTGTGTGATGAGGAGAAGCAGCAGCAGCAGCAACAGGTCCGAGATAAGCGCAGATAAGCTGCTGCTGCTAAAAACAAAAAGAAGCAAAGATGTAGGTAGTTTTTTGGGGAACGATCTTTAGTCACAAACACACACCTGACCAATTCCCTTGACCATTCTCTTCTCTCTTTTGTGGGACCTCTTTTTGTTTCGGTATTTTTTTTTTTGTACATTTTTCATTCATGCATTTCGTGTTGTTCTTTGTCTTGCATGCAAATTTTGGTATATAGAATTACGTTGAGTGTGCATGCAGAGAAGGAGAGAAAGACTGAACACAACGAACAAAGCTAAAACCACAATTCCTGAAATATCGGTGCTCGGTCTCTCTCTCTCTCTCTCTCTCTCTCTGTGTCTGTCTCTTTTTATTCAATGTTGCCCAGGGTCATGCCGAGTCATAAGGCAGGCGAGCAACAACTTTCATTGTAGCCAAACCCACAAACAACAACAGCAAAAATGCTCATTATTATAGACATAGTGTTGGACTACTATAATAGATCCATAAGCTATATCTATAGCTATCCATGTCTCTCTCCATTGAATCGAAGTGGAGTGGAGTGGAGAGACAAGCCATTCAATCAGAGTCACCGCCACCACAGCCAGAGGCATGTCAAAGATCAGTGAACAAACAACAGCCAGAAAAGAAATAGTCATAATAAAAGAGTTTTATGATTATAATTAAACTTCAAGATCATGCTTTAAGCTGCGGGTTAGATTATGCAATTCAATGAAGTCAAACAGACAACACCAAAAAAAAAAAACACCGATTGTCCAGCTATGAAATTTGATCATGTTCCGCGTTTTGTTCTTAACAAAAAGGAGCGCCTTTCTATGGGTTGGGGAAACATCTAGATTCTAGAATATGTATTCTTTAGTCATTTGCATAACCATTTAAAATTAGTCAGAGGATATTATGGATATAATTATAGTACATATTTTTCCCCAAAGCCTCACCCTAATTTCAGTAAGAAACGGTAAGTTAATATCTTAATAAATTGTAGGTCTACTTAGGCTTAGAAAACCTGAAATGCAACAGAAATTCATCCCATAAGCTCTTTGAATGCTCGAAGAGTATGACGTTTGCCCCTAATATGATCTCATCAAAAGGTTGGAATATAAAGAATCAATAATCTATTGTCTGCAAAAATCTATATTCAGGGACGGTAACCTAAACTTTTTGCGGTTCTGCAGATAATGGAAAAAAACCGTTTTAAGGTAAGGTTAGGTGAGGTAAGTTACGTTTATGTAAAGTAGGGTAAGGTAAGCTAAGGTAAGGTAGGGTAAGGCAAGGTAAGGTAGGGTAAATTAAGAGATTTAAGATGAGGTAAGATAAGCTAAGGTGAGACACGGTGATAGTAAAGTCTGTTGATAACCACAACAAATAATAGTGGGTGAAGTAACGCTTTCAACCCTTTATGATGACGTGATGCATATCTGCGACCTTACACACTTGTTTTAAAAAATGGTAAATTTCAATTAGAAACAAAGCAGAAATAAACATATTAGTTTCAGCACTCTTTTTTGCTTAACAAATAAAAACTTTTCCCTCGACTTTGGAGAACTTTGATAGTTTTTGTTTTATTATGCAAAACACCAAAAAGAAATGTAATTTTTAATTTTCTAACTAATAAAAAAACCCACATTAAAATCTAATATGCACTGTTTTAAATTTCTCCAACTTGCAATTAATATAAAGGAGACAAAATCAGATAAAGAGCTTTATCTAAGAGTTGTGAGCAAGTGTGTTAATCAGCATTATTCATTTAATTTAATGGCAGAGTCATCGCATTCTGATTACGTTCAAAATTAAATATACTTTATCCCATTCAGAGTCATCCCATTTTGATTATGTTCAAATTTATATATACTTCACTTCCATTTAAATACTCGAAGTAATAAAAGTAACTTGCGTAAAGTTTTTTTGAACATTTGCATTGCAAACAAAAGGCATATAATACTTTGAAATAATAACAGATACTATCCCAAATTATAAGACATGTTTCGATTTCGATTCACTTATTTTCCTGTTTCTATTATCCTTTTTCCTCTACTAACTATCTGTTTCCCTTCTTCTTTTAGTTAGGTTTTTATTATTTTTGTTTTTTTTTTTTTGGTAGACTCGTAAAAATTTCTTTGAAATCTCTGTTTTATCATCTTTTCCCCGTGCATCTTTTAGCTGACCACGAGGAACTGAAACTACAACTACAACGACAAGTCTCCAGCCTGCTCCGCTCCATCCAGCTTCTGTTGCGCGCCTCCTTCTTCTTGTTGTGAAATCTCTCTGGGAATGAGTCCGCATCCACAGAGCCTGGGCCCAGGCCTGAGACTCGAGACTGGGCCTGCTCTGGGGCCGGCTTCATCAGTTTCACAGTTTGCTCAAAGATTCGCCTCGGCCCTAGCAACTTTTCCCCTCTCTCTCTCTCTCTCTCTTTCTCTCTTGGCGCAAGCGCCGCCGTTTCAACTGGAAAACCAGTTTTAACAGTTTTTTTCCTCGTTTTTTCTTTTTTTTTTTTTGCTTTATAAATTTTGTTGTTGTTTCATTATTATTTTTTGCATTACACCAGAAGACAACAAAAACCCAAATTTAGAAAATTGATTCTTAAGCTTCAAATTTTGAACAGAGTTTCCATTGCCTTTTTATTTATGATTGTTTAGACAGTTGTATTTAGAAAAGTTGATTTTCGGGGCTCCTAACTCGTATTTGCATAAACTGTTTATGTTCTCAGCTGTTTTTTATAAAAGTTTTCTACGCACCTTATGTGAGTTTTTTTTCCAATTTGCATTAAATATATTTTTCCTGTTAATTTGTTATTATTTTGTTCACCATTTCAATTGCACTTTGTGATCACACTTTTCGATTGCATTTCATTTATTGTGTTTTACTTTTATATTCCTCTTCCTCGGTCGAACTTGTTTCGACTTTCTTGATTTCTTTATTCATTTGGCATATTATTTATGCCCTTTTTATTTTGATTTTTTGCCAATTAAAATTCAATTTCACTTTGATTCATAAATATTTGCTTTATTTATTTTTTATTTTTTTTTTTTTTTGCTTCTTTCTTTTTTGCTTTTTTTGGTATTTATAATTTGCTGATGTGTTTTGTGTTTTGCATTTCACAAATGTCCGATTAAAAAGTAACTGAAATTAGAGTCGCGTCCGCTTTTGACCATCGATATTTGTTGTGTGTGTTTTATTTAGGTTTTTTTCGCTTAACTATTATATCCACACGTCCGCGTCTTGCTACCAACACGGCCAGCAGTCGTTCAAGAACTGAATTATTCGACTTGAGGAAAAACTGCAAGACAAGAAACCGAAACTGAGACAGAGACAGAGAAAGAGACAGTGACGGAGACGGAGACGGGAGACCGCAGACCGGAGACCAACCAAGGCGTTCAGTGAACGACTCGTTTTGTGTGGATCGTGCCCTGTTCCAGAGAGAGAAGACTCATTCGCTGCGTCGACTCTTACCTGTGCGCTCACCTGAGCAGCTGTTTTGTTGTTTATAGGTTCCACCTGATGTGGATTTCATTTGCAAACGAAATAACCGTTGAAACGGTTAGACTAAGACTTTCAAGCGGTTAAAACAGTTGCACGAAAATAAACAACGAAAGAATGTACCGAAAAAAATAAATATTGATTGACCTAATTAAGTTATTACCTGACAAGATCTGACGTGTCGAAACGTGACTGTCAACTAATTACTATATTTTTTATAATTTCATTAATTAATAAATATGTTTATATATATTCTCGAACTAGGCAAAATTAAACAATACAACAAATTGAGACACGAGACAAAAGTTGGGCCCTAGATTTGTATTAATTAATATAAATTTCTTGTACATTTAATTGGGGCGGAAAAATAGTTAAACATATTTCTTGAGGGGATGCTGTAAACTCGATGAAATAAACAAACAACGAATATGGAGAAGTAAGGTAATGAAAATCAATTGATAATAAAAATCTATGAACAGCACGTGACAATTCTTGGAATGTCTTTGACTTTATCTAGGCTAAGAAGTATCTCACAGCATTTAATGAATATTGTATAAAATAGCTTAACTTCTGACTAAAGTAGTCAGTGTTAAAAGTTTAGCATAATGTGGTTCTGGAGCCTTTGGTTAATTGGTGCTTTGATTGTTAAGGCAAATGGACAAGATGCAAATGTCTCCAAACCTGAGGCACAAGCGCCAAGTCCAACGCCTAACAATGAACCAACTACTTTGGTTAGTTAGTTGGATTTCACATTTGATTTCAAAATCCTTTTAATTGCTAACTTTATTTCTAGGATCCCATTAGCGAACAAAATAAGGATATAAATGAGAAATTAAATAACATTTTGTTAACTTACGGGATGGGACAATTCAATGATAACTTCGAGCTTTTCCATTGGATTCAGACAGTGCACGATGCCAGTAAATGGGGTACGAATCGTCTCTCCGATAAGGTTAGGATACATGTTCGTTTTACCGAATTCAATCGTCGTCGTTTGGAGCTCGAAGAGGACATTCAAGAGCGTTTGGATGAGCTCACAGATGAATTGATACCCAGCCAGCAGCCGAATAGTAAATGCTCCAAATTCTATTTAAGACAAAAGAATCTTCTAAAACGAGCCCTAAAGCTAACCAATGCGAGAAAGATGGATAAAATCAGAGAGAACTCAGTTAAATGTCCCCACAAGGATGATGATGATTCGGATGAATACGATGATCTTATGCTGTCAGATGCAGCCGATTCCGGATCTGTAGAGACCTAAAGACTCCATGTTTAGCCTAGTTTCGAACCTTATACTAGATAATCCATGCTGAACATGTTTTAGAAATTAAATTAACTAAAGTGTATATTATATCTGTCTTCTTTAATAGTTTTTGGTCATGTATTTTGACAGTTATCTAAGAAATGACTTGCCACGTCTTCTATATAAAAGACTAAGAAACGCTTCCAATCACTATTAGTCTTTGGTGTAAGCGTGTTGGCAACATATACAAATTTTCCTGACGTTTTTATACCATGCATCCATAGGATGAAATGGTATATTAAAGTCGCCAAAATGTATGTAACAGGGAGAAGGAAGCTTTTCCGACCCTATAAAGTATATATATTCTTGATCAGCATGAGAAGAGAAATTGATATAGCCATGTCCGTCTGTCCGTCCGTCCGTCCGTCCGTCCGTCCGTCCGTCCGTAAGAGTGCAGAGATCTCAGCAACTACAAATGTTAGAGTTACCAAATTTAGAATGTAGACTCGTGTAGTCTTGGCGCAGACCAAGTTTATGTTTTTTTTTTGCCACGCCCCCTTCCGCCTCCGGAATTTAATAAAAAGTGATTTTCTCCCGCAATATTTATCGTATCGAAATTTAATTCGGCACACTTATATATGTTATGGACATCTATCATTCCACCAAGTTTCATCAAAATCGGAATAAAAATGGCCGAGTTATGCATTGAAACGTTTTGCACTCAAAGCGGTGCAAGGGCGAATTTGGCCGGTGGGGCGCTAAAGTGCACACACATAAGAATGAGCGAGATAGCATATGTTAGAAATCGCGCATACGAAAGAAATTTAATATATGAAATAAGTTTTATAAACTCAAGGTAATTTGTTTTCCCCTGATGCATGGTATATCCAAGTCGGCCCGGCGACTTACTTACTTTATTCTGAGTGTGTTTACAAATTACATTTAACAAGCTAAAATTATTTGTCAAGTAAATAAAATGTCGATCCAAGCTTATCAAATGGAATTTGTGATGCCTCTAAAAATTCTAAAATTATAATCAAATTATAGGAGACCAAACTTGTTTCAACTTTCATATCGATCTTGTATAATGGGAATATCAGAGGTTTTAAATATTCAACTACACAGATCATGTGAGAATATAAAAGATCTACAGAGCAACAGAGAAATATATCTTTCCTCGATGATAAGGCCCATTTTGTAAGGTAAGTTTGTAGAAGAAAAGTTGTATATCGGTTATGGTAGGGTATAGAAAGTTTGCTGTAGGAAAGGCTGTTGATAAATATCAACCTGATATAGTTGGAAAACTCTAAATTTTTACAATTAGTTACAATTTTGTTTCCACTTGATCGAGATGCATCTGCTCGGCATATTTTTCCTAGCGAGTCTGGGCTGTAATGAGTTTTACGTTTGGTCTCAAACAATAAACTTAAACAGTATTTGGTTGCAACTAAGCTATTTTACGACCACGCGTGGACCATGGGCCATAATGACTGTAAGTTTAATCTAAATAAAATTTGGATACAGGTGTAACGATTATTTTCTTTCAAGTATCCAACTTTTGCACAGCCTCTGCTAACACAACCACCGGTAACTGTAAGTTTAATCTGAGCTAAATTTGACATTGGTGCAACTAATTTTTTTTTACTAGAAACCGCCTACCACACAAGCCACAAAGCCACCTACCACACAAGCCACAATGGCGCCTACCACACAACGCACAAAGGCTCCCCAAAGACATCAACCGGTAACGAGGATTCCGCTGGACGAGCAGGATAAAGCAGCAACTGAGAAATTGGTGAATCTGCTGTGGATATATGCAATGCCATCCCATACCAGCGTCGAGTTTACGTCTTGGCTACAGCGGATCAGGGAGGCCAGCAAATGGAGTAGAAATCGATTAACCGCAAAAGTACAAATCGCTGCCCAGTTCGCGCTGTACAATCGCGAGCGTCTAGATCTGGAAGAACAGATCAAGGATCGTGTGTCCACAATAGTTGATCATTTGATTCCCACCTTAAAGCCATATAGCAAATGCTGGAAATTTTATACATATCAAAGGGATCGTCTGCGCAAGGCTCTCAACCAATCCAATAGGAAAAAAATGCAGGTTATTCGTAAAAATTCGATAAATTGCAGCGTAAAGAAATTATATAAAAGCTATGACTACTATTAGAATGCGGCATAATGTCCCAATGAATTATATGAATCACTTATTCCAAGGTTTGTGATTTCAAAAAATAAATTAAAATATTCTTCACTGAGTTTGACTTGTACATTTTATTTTTAAGAAACGTAGTTACTCGAATTCCAGAATTACCTCTGCTGCCTTTAAGATATAAATGTATCGAACTACTATATTTTTGTTTTTTGAGGTTTCTAGTTAGGAAATTTAATTTTAGAAGATCATCAGCTTTCTCAATTTCACCCCAGTATTTCAAGTTCCTCTCCTTTAAAACTGATTGGTTTACTACAATTATTTTAAATATAAAATGATAAATTAACTTTATTTCTAGGATCTCATTAGTGAACAAAATAAAGATATAAATGAGAAATTAAATAACACTTTGTTAACTTTCGGGCTGGGACAATTCCGAGGAGGATAAGTAGATATTAAAATATCAAATTCCTCATATGAAAAATTGGGTAGATCATAAGGATGATGGTGTTTAGTCAAATGTCTCACAATATTGCCTGAGTCTTTATTTTTTGTCTAAAATTTATCATTCTACTTGTGTTCTAAATTTATTTTATCTAATTTTGTTAAGTAATACCTTCTTAAATCAAATGTCGATCCAAGCTTATCAAATGGAATTTGTGATGGCTCTAAAAATTCGAAAATTGCAATTAAACCGAATATAATCGAATTATAGGGGACTAAACTTGTTGATTTTTCTATCGATCTTATATAATGGGAATATCAGAATGTTGACCAGATATGAAAAAAGATATTCTAGTATACAGATCATGTGAGAACATAAAAGATCCAGAGAGTAACAGAAAAATATTTCTTTCTCAATAATGTCTCAATGTCAAAGAAAAGTTATATTTCGGTTATGTTAGGGAATAGAAAGTTTGCTTAAGGAAAGGCAATTGATATTTTCCCTGTCATAACTAAAAAACTTTCAATTCTTACAATTAGTTACAATTTTGTTTCCACTTGATCGAGATGCATCTGCTCGGCATATTTTTCCTAGCTAGTTTAGGCTGTAGTAAGTTTTACGTTTGGTCTCAAACAATAAACGTAAAAAGTATTTGGTTGCAACTGGGCTATGAAACGACCACGAGTGGACGATGGGTAATGACTGTAAGTTTAATCTATATAAAATTTGGATACAGGTGTAACGATTATTTTCTTTCAAGTATCCAACTTTTACACAGCCTCTGCTAACACAACCACCGGTAACTGTATGTTAAATCTGAGCTAAATTTGATATTGGTTTAACCAATCTTTTCTCACAAGAAACCGCCTACCACAAAAAGGACTAAGGCTCCCCGAACAACTAAACCGCCTACCACAAAAGCCACAAAGCCACCTACCACAAAACCACCTACCACAAAAGCCACAAAGCCACCTACCACACAACGACCAAGACCTAAACCGGTGACCAAGAATCCGCTGGACGATCAGGATAAAGCAGCAACTGAGAAATTGGTGAATCTGCTGTGGATATATGCAATACCATCCCATACCAGCTTCGAGTTTACATCTTGGATGCAGCGGATCAGGGAGGCCAGCAAATGGAGTAGAAATCGATTAACCGAAAAAGTACGAATTGCTGAACAGTTCGCGCTGTACAATCGCGAGCGTCTAGATCTGGAAGAACAGATCAAGGATCGGGTGTCCACATTAGTCTATGATATGAATTACAACTTAAAACGAAATAGCAAATGCTCGAAAGTGAATACATATCAAAGGGATCATTTGCGCAGGGCTCTTAACCAATCCAATCAGAAAAAAAAGGATTCTCTTCGTAAAAATATTGTAGATTGCAAAGAAAGGAATTCACATAAAAGCTATGACTACTACTATTAGAATACGGCAAAATGCCGCAATGAATTATGTGAATCACTTATACCAAGGTTTGTAATTTTAAAAATAAATTAAAATATAATTCACTGATTTTGACTTGGACATTTTATTCCAGAATTACCTTAAGATATAAATGTATCGATCGACTCCTTTTTTATTAACTTTTTAGTTAGCACATTAAATTTTAGAAAATCATCAGCTTTCTGAAATTCACCATAGTATTTCTAGTTTGTCTTCTTCATTGTATCTAATATGGTTAAAAAAAGGCATTACAATTATTGTTGAAATGTGGCTCCAAGCATATCGAATCGGATTTGTAAAGCTTTTATACTATATTTAACAGATGAGTGAATATTATAACGCTTATATACATATATACAAATAACGCTCGAGTAGTTTGTCATGGGTCATGAGGTGGCCACCATATTTTTCAGAACTAAACCTCATTGAAAATGTTTAATGAGGATTCAGCTGGACATATTGGGGGGTAACTGAAAGATTCCCTACCCCTGAATCCGCTGTTAGGATATAAATAAGGTAGTACTTATTATTGAAATAAGTAAAATTATGACACCATCTAAAATAGAAATTTTCAAAAAAAATTATCTTTTTAAAAAATGAAGGAAAAAGTGCCTTATTAACTTAGCGTTTTGAAAATGTTTAAAAATTAGAACATAACTGTCCAATATTCCATTTCCAATATTAACTTTTCATTTCCTGATGATAATATTAAGTTATTAACAAATTAACATTTGCTGTAAAATTTGTTGTTGCTTTACCTTCATAGATATATACATATATATATTATTTTATGGGAAGTCATTAAATAATTTATGTTTTGACAGGTTTAATTAAAATTTATCTTTAAAACATTATGTAAGTGCGAAAATTGGGTGAGTATAAAAGTCGAGTGTTTAGGCCAATGAGCACAGTTTACAGCGAACGAACTTGAAAATATGGGATTCCATTTTCTACACCTTCTATTGGCAATTGCGGTTGCAGTCCGTAAGTCAACTTGATTTTATTTGTATCATGAGGATGTCTTCTACCTTTTACTATATCTTTTTCATATAGTTGCTGCAGAAATGCTCGAGGGATCGCCGGTGAACGAAGCCTTTCGGCGCGATGCCGAAGAGACAACCAAAAAGGCGGATCCGGTAACTTAAACAATTTAGATATATAAAATTGAATTAATAATTTGCACATCTTACTCCAGGAAATGACGACATTAAGTGATGATATCACGCCAACACCGAAGCCTACGGTAATTTACACACCTTAGATATATAAAATCAGATTAATAATTTTAACGTCTTCCCCCAGACAACTAAGAAACCTTCTTCAGACGGTAGCTCGACGACTACGGTAACTTGAACAATTTGGATATATAAAATTGGATTAATAATTTTAACTTCTCACTTCAGACAACGAAGAAACCTTCTGCAGATGGTAGCTCAACGACTACGGTAACTTGAACAATTTAGATCTATAGAATTGGATTGATAATTTTCATACCTTATTTCAGCCAGCAACTAGCACCACACCGGATAATGGAGATGGTAAGAAAAAAGAGGAGAAAGAAGACAAGGAGAAGGAGAAAAACGGCCTCCAAAAATTAAACGATAAAATCAATAATAAAATCGAACAACTGATGGAGTCTTCAAAGATAGGATATTACACGGATAACGAAGAGTTCGGCACGAATTGGAGTATTCTCGAACAAGCGAGGGGGTTGGATGAAAACTCAATCGATGTCAAATACCATTCCCATGACCGATTCCGACAGTACAACAAAATCCGTCTACAATTGGAGAAGAGCATAACGAAACGAATGAAAGCTGTTATACAAATACTAATCAATGATCCAGACTTAATATCGGACTATTGCAGAAAGTTTTACAAACTGCAGTTAGAGGAATTGGAGGGTGTTTTAACGTTATCCAACGACTTGAAGAGCTACAAACTGGAAGCTAATAGTAAAAAATGTCAAAGTGATGACGATTATAATGAGGATTATTTCTATTTTGAAATATAAAATAAATCAATTGTATTCAATCATAACCAATAAAAAGTTATCTGCTCATAATCCAAATTTCGAGTTTAATTGTTTTTCTTTATATTCGAAAATCTCCACATTTGAAACCGGCTAATTTGGCTCAAATTGGAAAGCGACATAAGGCGTGTATATATAATTTTTTGTTTCTTTTTCCAATCAAGATTTTCTGTTTTAATATTTATTGATTTCGAGAAATACGTTTGAAATTATGGGAGTTCAGATTAGATTAGATTAGGTCACATCAATCTTGCCAAATTGAATTTCTTGCTTTTAAAAAAATATTTTGGCGGTGTTTTGGCATTTCCCTGTAAACAGTTTTACGAAGTTTTAATAGACCTCTATTACCTATACTAGTTCTTTCTTAAAGTGCCGCCTAAGTTTTCTTATTGACAATTGACAATTTTATTTCTGTTCTTAGAAATGTTTCCCAATTTATGTTTCCTTAGATTCGTTTTGTAATGGTTTTAAACAACAAATAAACCAACTTTTGTTTAAAATTTAAAACAACAAAATGTAGTTAAATTTTTTGTCTATGAGTTTACTACTTTGAAATCTAAAAATATACCTAAAACGCATTATTGAAAAGCTTAAGTTATCAGTGAGGTTTGAAGTAGTTCGTAATACAAGTGTCTTACTTAGGAGAAGTCATTAGGACTGAAGTCTCAAGGCATACTTGAAAAATATACTGATTGTGAGAGAGTCTTGGTTATATAATTTATGAACACATTTGAATATACATTGCCCTACAAATTATTTCTAACATATAGAGAATTCTAACCCATAACATTTGACCTTCGAAATTCAATTATTTTTTATGGCCAAAGCATGACTTCTATGCTGGCATAGGATGGTATTCTCCAAGTGGCTTTATAAGCTCCTCGGTTGATTGAATCGTGCAACAGTTGCCAGCATGTCGCTACTAGTTGGTGTTGTGCCGCTCACTTTACTGCTGATGCAGTGCATCGCAAGCCAGGATGCCTTCCCCATGGAGTCACTCATCAAACTACACGATTTGGTCACAAATCGTATAAAGGCAACTCTCGAAGAGGAGCAGAATTTTCAAGCAAATCCCGAATTCATGGAGCACTACAAACGTCTGGCGGATGCAGTCCAGTTGCCATTCGAATTGCTGCACGAGAAAATCGAAGTATATAATGCATATAAGGCGTACACTGAAGCCCAGTTGGGAGTAACTGAGATCCATGTTGTTGATCAGGAGGATGAGGAGTCTCCAGATGATGCCGCCATCACTTCTCGTCAGCGCTTAAGTCCCTTCGAGAAGCGCATTCTGAAACTTCTTAAGAAATTGGGTATCTATGATCCATTCTCGGAGCGCGTCTTCAGAGCCATTTTCAGTAATGAGAAACAATTGAGGAAACTGAAGAAGAAACTCGATGAATTGGACAAAAAGGATAAGAAGGACAAGGATTCAGATGATGATTTGTGGGATTTTATTTATGGATTGTTTTGGTAAAAAGCTGATTGAATTTGCTATTAAAAATCTTATCCCACTATTGGTTCATGTCACCGCTAAGTGATTTACATGCGAGCTCTAGGAATATTGACAGCTGGCCCTGGATAGATGGGAGATCGCGTGGGGTGGGGTGGGGAGATCAGAAGGGCGATCAGGTAGGAGTAGGAGTGGGAGGTGGGGGGAGTGGGAGGGGGAGAAGAAGGCGGTAGCCAGGCAAAAACAAACAAAGTGCATTTAAACGTGCCGGTCGGCCCCCCAGTCTACCCCTTTCCCCTCCCTCGAATCCACTTAGCCTGTCTTAACTCTGTATAAGGGCCAGACCATGGAACTGGGACCCAAAGACCCAAGACCTGGGGACAAGGGACATGGATCTGGATCTGGACATTTCACTATCGTGCGCGTTGAAACAAAAAGTGTTGGCGTGAGGCAGCCTCGGCTCCATCCTGGGCCAGATTTAGAGTCAGAGTCGGAGTCGCAGTAAGAGTAAGAGCAGCAGATGCAATCGCCAGACATTTTGCCCACTCAGCATGGATTGTTGGTCCGTTGGCTGGTTTATCAGACAATGTCGCGTTTGCAGACAGTTTGAAGTTTAACAAGTTGTCGAACGCGCGGATTTTTATTTTCTTTTTTTGTTTTTGCTGTTGGATGTAGATGTGGATGTATGTATGTATGTACTTACTTTTATTTTTATAAATAGCCACGGATGCAGACCGAGTGTGTATGTGTGTGAGCAAAGGTCAGGTTCCAGCTTCAACTACATACATCTCCGGCTTCGACTCCATCTCGCAACTCCAACGTGGAGTCTCTCTCTCTCTCTCTCTCTCTCTCTCTCTCTTTCTCTCTGTGTAGCTGTGTCAGTGGCTTTCGGTTTCCATTTGCCTTGGGGACATACATTACAATTACATTCAGGCGATTAAAAAACACACTTGTCATATCATAAACGGGTCATCATATTTCTCTCTCTCTCTCTGTATCTGTTTCTCCTTCCTTTTCTCTATATATAAATATGTCAATATGCGTAGTAGCTACGGGCGTTCATCTCAACAAAAATCGGCGACAAAAACCAATTTGGTCAAACAAAACGATTAACAAAAAGAGGCTTTCATATTGAATTGGCTATCAAAAAGAAATATTAATTATGAGGAAATATATTGCCCATAGGATTGCGACGACTATTATATACCCTTAATTTATCATACGCCCAGTTGACTTTATTAAGTTTTTCAATTTTCTATATGGCTTAACCAAATATTCGCATTTTCTATAAACAGATCTATAAGAAACCGAGGCAATGAGAGAGACAGAGAGTGAGAGAAAGAGAAATAGAGATATGAGGAGTCTCTAGCCCATTGGCATGTCTTCATGTAATCTGTGGGGCGATGCTGCTTCTGCAGCTCCAACAACTACGTACAGCTTCGGAGTTGGCTCTGTCCGTCTTCTGTGATAAATCATTGGCTTCGAGCCAGAGCAAAGTAGAGCGTTGACATGAGAGTTGAAAGCCAAGCAAAACCTTGGCCAAATGAAAGAAGAAAAAGAAAAATGCGCACAACACGGAATTAATGTCAACAGCATTAGAAGATTGACAACAAACACATGACGATCACGGATCGATCGATCGATCTATGGAATGAAAAAGAAAATAGCCACAAGAAGAAGACAGAGCGACAGAGAGAGGGAGGCAGAGGGGAAAGAAATTGTCAGAGAAAACAGCAATGACAAACTTCTGACAATTAAAACAAAAAGGCAGAAGCAACAAAAAAAACAATAATAATGCTAGTCAACTAGAGGAAATGTTTTGCTTGCATCTAGGTGGAGAGTTGGGGCAACTGTGTGCAGTCAATGATTATGAAAATCGATAGCCCCAGCCCTATGGCTATGGCTATGACTATGGCCTGTCTGTCTCAACTGTTTCAGCTGTCTGTTCTTTTTCCCTTACAAAAACACTTGCTGGAGTTTGTCTATTGACATGTGATATTTAAGCACTGATGCTATAATTGCACATCAAACCAAGGTGCAGGTGAGGTGCAGGGGCGGCAGCTATAGGCGGCGGCGTCCATCATAAAAATTGCCAGTATATAAGGAAGTAACATTCAGAGGACCACAGCTCAGAAGTGAGGAAAAATGCAAAGGGCGACGCTGGTGCTGCTATTCTGCTGGTCTTCTGGTCTTCTAGTCTCGGTGTCGGCCAAGCTCAGTTTCAAGAACTGCAATAAGACGGATGTGGCTATAGGTGAGGACAGATGAACTGTAGATAAGCACGTGAACATTGCGTCGTGAAAAATTAATGAGCCAAAAGAACAGGTGTGAAGATAGTATATCGTAAAGGCGCAATAAAATGTGAACAAGTGTATAAATCGTCATTTTCAAAATCGTTCTTATAATTGTGGCCTTATTTGGCAACTCCAAGGCGTTATTCCTAGTAAGAAAGTTACGAAACAAAAGCATATTTAGCTCTTTTCACCATCCAACAGTTCAAACCAAAGAAATTAAGCTATTATTGTTCTTATCATCGACATTCAGTTCAGTTACTTATGTTATCTATAAGTTACAAGTCCTTCAATTACATGAACAGATGTCATAAAGTCCAAAGATGAAACTAGAGTCTTTAAATTTCTCAGCTCTGCCCAAAATAAAAAATTTTACACAATTTCGAATTATTTCTTTTAATAATTTAACGCTTAAATTAAATTAATTTTAGACCTACACACAAAATATTTATGTTTATATTTTTCATTATTTTTCTTGAACATTTAATTCTTAAGATGTATCATTTTATTTAAATTAGTCAGGCATTTGCTTCAAACACATGTTGATTGACTGATGTCTAGTTCCTTTTTTTTACATTTTAAAAAATTTTCCTGTTTTGCGACAACCAAACCATTTATAAACAAATGGGTCAAAAATGGGCAAAAACTGTTAACAAAGTTTCAATCTTAACAAATCGTAATGAACATAAGGTACACATAAAGAACTGAAGGTTATGAGTAGATTTTTTAAGGTTTTACTATCAAGAAAAAATTATAAAATACATTTTTTTTAATCTACTTTAAATTATATTTTCCACATTATCATGATTTCTCTCGTACGTATGCATTAAGCCAACACGATAAGTTTAAAAGTAGACAATATATATAAGTGTCAATTTGAACTGAATTTTAAAGCTTAAATAAACTTCACGAAAGTTGGTTGGTATATTTTAACTAATAAGAATTCTGAATTTTAAAAACTATTAAAAATGGCAAGAAAAAAACTATTTCAATCTTGGACGTAACTGCTAAATTCGTGGAATTCGACCAATCTACCTAATCTTAAATCTTTCAAGTCTTAACAGTAAAATCCAACATATTATTTTTTAGAATTAAGAAATTTCTTCAAAATTAATAGCTTTTTAAATACTTAATGCATTTGATACATTTGAACATTTTTCTACATATCATATTCACGGTTTAAATCTCAAGAAAAAGACTTAACTAGGGCAATTCAATAATTCCCAAATTTTGGTGCTTTTGTTGTTCCTAAAAGTAGGCTAAGAATAATTGCGCAGGCAAAATATAGCTGAAAAATTGACTCTACAAATTTATGTAGGATCCCCCATCCTTATAAAGGATCAGTTATATAATATTAAGACTAATTGAATACCGTAGCGGGTATTTGAAAAGTTTGCAACTGATTTATGATAAAAATATGTATGTATACAATTATCCGAAATTTCGATTTCAGCTCTATCCCAGATTATCAATGGCCTAAAACTTCGCCAGTTGGCCATTCTGGCTCCACCAACATCGAATTATCTTAGACTCGACTGCGAGGATGATGACAGCATACATCTGGATGATTTTATTCAACGTTTGCATGGTCTATATATGAAATCTGTGATCTTTTACGACATGGAACTATTTTTCAAATATATTGAAGCGAGTCTTCACGGTTCAATTGAGTGTGTAACCTTGATATTTGATGAACCGTATGAGATATCGATACGATTGCGTCGTCTGGCCCACCGATTGAGTTTGTTTATCTACTATTGGGGAGCTATTGCTCCACCTAAGCCGGCCAGAGTGAGATTCGAGGAACCGATGCGGGCAGTTATCATAACAAGACCACGACCCAAGGCATTTCGTATCTATTACAATCAAGCACGCCCCACGGGCATAAGCCAATTGAAGTTGGTTAATTGGTATGATGGTGAGAATTTGGGTCTCCAAAAGACCCCTCTCTTACCCAGTGCCGGGATGATCTATTCAAATTTCGAGGGTCGCGAATTTCGAGTGCCAGTTTTTCATGTGAGAGACAAACAGACACTAAATGAATGAGATTTGGTCTAGGTATTCTCTCCATTGCAGTCTCCACCCTGGTTCTGGGTCAGTTATAATAACAACAGTGAAAGTTATACCCACAACAATGACTCCAGTGATGAAGACGACTTTAATGGTCTGGAATATGTCAATGAAGTCAATGTGACTGGCGGTCGTGATCATCGTCTCTTGACTTTGTTGTCTCAGCATATGAATTTTCAATTCATTTACATTGAGGCTTCGGGCAGAACTCAAGGTTCTTTAAAAACCGATGAGTCCAAGGATTCAAATGATAGTTTCACAGGTGGCATAGGCATGCTACAGACAGGCGTAAGTTTCGTGATGAGTTTCCCTCCAGAAATGTTGTTAATATTTGCTTTCCAGCTGGCTGATTTCTTTCTCGGCGATGTGGGTCTCAGTTGGGAGCGTCGTAAGGCCATTGAATTCTCATTTTTCACCTTGGCCGATTCGGGCGCCTTTGCCACACATGCTCCGCGACGTTTGAATGAAGCTCTGGCCATTATGCGACCATTTAAGCCGGATATTTGGCCATATCTCATCTTGACTATAGTTTTTTCTGGTCCCATTTTCTATTGTATCATAGCCATGCCCTATAAATGGCGTAATCGTAGAATTACCCTGGATATTGAGCAACTTGGTGATCTATGTATCTATATGGCCTATATTAAAGAGATCACACCTTGTGTGGTGAGGATAAAGCATAGAAGGATCAGAAGAGTGCCATCGGAACCAAGAATGCCGACTCAGTTGTTTGAGAAATGCATTTGGTTTACCCTGAGATTGTTTCTTAAGCAGTGTAAGTGTTTGATTAGCCCTTTGTAATTATCTAGCTGTAATTCCCAACTAGTTTAAGCAGTGTAAGTGTTTGATTAACCATTTTGCATATGCTTTTCATTTAATTGCTAGTTTATCGTTGTAATTCCCAACTAGTTTTAGCGTTTAGATTGTTTCTCAAGCTGTGTAAGTGTTGGGAAATTCTTAATCTGATAACCTTTTGTCAAATTTTTATGGATACATTTCTCTATTCTCAGCATGTCATGAGCTGTATCACGGCTATCGTGCTAAATTTCTAACCATAGTCTATTGGATAGCTGCCACCTATGTTCTCGCTGATGTCTACTCCGCCCAATTGACTTCGCAGTTCGCTCGGCCGGCTCATGAGGCGCCGATCAATACATTGCAACGCCTCCAATCGGTCATGATAGACGATGGCTATCGTTTGTATGTGGAGAAGGAGAGCAGTTCGCTGGAAATGCTGGAAAACGGCACCGAACTATTTCGCCAGCTCTATGCACTGATGCGTCAACAAGAACCCGCCGATCAGAAGGGTTTTCTAATTAATTCTGTGGAAGCGGGCATCAAGCTAATAGCCGATGGCAGGGAGAACAAAGCGGTGCTGGGAGGACGGGAGACACTGTACTTCAATATACAGCAATATGGGGCCAAGAATTTTCAATTGAGTCAAAAATTGTATACCCGTTACTCAGCGGTGGCGGTGCAGATCGGTTGCCCCTTCTTGGACAGCCTCAATGATGTGTAGGCTACAAATTCAATCTCTTGAAATCTAAATCGAATTAATCGAATTTCCACAGCTTGATGCATCTATTTGAGGGCGGAATATTGGACAAAATGACCACAGATGAATATGAGTTGCAGTCTCGCATGATGTCCCAAGATCAGGCCCAACAATCCAAAGAGTTGGCTGCCTCCGAGAATACCAAGAGTAGCGGTGAGTCCTCGACAAATCAACAGCCCCCGGCGCAGGATAACGAGATGATCAGTGCCCTCAATTTGCGTATGCTCCAAGGTGCCTTCATTGCCTTGACTGTGGGATCTTTAACGGCCGGTGAGGTCACCTCTATTCAGCAAATTTTCCATATTGTTAAACAGTTTATGCTCCGCTTAGGTTTGTTGTTCGTACTCGAGCTCTTTTGTCGGAGATTGAATCTCTCGCATGTTCTCCGAGAATGGCATTTGAGCTGCATGCATCACTGGCATCGTCTGCGTCGTTTTGCTCATCACTTGACCGTGCGAATTTTTGCCCCGAATTTAGGTTGATGCTGATTATTTGATGGTTCGCTAATTTACATCCAAATCAGCACACTGTGCATCTAATAAATTTGCTTTAGTTTCTTCTAGGCGGTTCGCACAGTGGAACCAATACCTACATATAACAGACGCCATTTAAAAGTAGATAAACATTCGATTAAAACTTTGAAAATCGGTCAAAAATTGTCCTAAATTCAGCCTTAGCAAATTTTCAATTTTTACAAACCATTTTTCAATAAGTGTTCCAAAATTTATGCAAAAACCTCAACTTTGCAAACCTCCAACTATGACAATTTTTGCACGATTTGAAAAAGTCATGACTTTTTTTGCTGCTTTTAATGAGAGTAATAAATTGGCATTCAAATCTGAAAAATTACAGTGTATACACTGTCGAAATTTGCAAAAATCGAGTCGAAATTTTTTGTCTCAAAATTCCAAGCTTTTGACAGCATTTTAAAGTATGTAAAAATGTAATAAGAATTAGATAACAAATTTTGAAATCGGTTGAAAATTGTTTAAAATACAGCCTAAGGAAAATCGGAATTTTGACCAAAATCATACAATTTTCCAAAAAATTTCAAAAATCCCAAGCTTTGGAATCTTTTAAAGTTTTAATGGCGTTTAAAAGTAGATCAAAATTCGATAAAAACTACATCAAAACTTTGAAAATCTTTAGAAAATTGTCCTAAATACAGACTTTAGAAAAAAATGTCAATTTTGACAAATAATTATTCAATAACTGTTGCAAAATTTATGCAAGAACCTAAACTTTGCAAACCTCTAACTATGCTAATTTTTCCCCGATTTCAAAAAGTCATGCCATTTTTTGCTGCTCTTAATGAGAGTAATAAATTGGCATTCAAATCTGAAAAACTAATTTTGACAGGATTTTTGAAAAAAATTACAGTGTATTATACACTGTCAAAATTTTAAAAAATCGTGTCCAAATTATTTTTTTCAAAATTCCAAGCTTTTGATAGCATTTTAAAGTACGTAAAAATTGATAAAGAATTACACAAAACATTTTGAAATCGATTGAAAATTGACTAAAATACAGCCTACGTAAAATCGGAATTTTGACCAAAATTATACAATTTTTAAAAAATTTTCAAAAATCTCCAGGTTTGCAATCTTTTAAAGTTTTAATGGCATTTAAAAGTAGATAAAAATTCGATATAAACGATTCATATTCACCAAAGATATTCAAGTAAATTTAATTTACTTACAAAAACTACTCCTCATTTTAAAAAATACATGTACAATATGCATTGAAATTTGTTTACCAAATTGAAAAAAATTTTAAAATTTCTTAGATGTTCAAGCTTTGAAATATGCTGCTAGCAAAACAATAGCCAATTTTAAAAAAAAAGGTACGTCACGAAGTATATATAACCAGGATAAATAATTGGTTGATATGCCAAGTTTTTCCTAAAGAATAAATTCATATTTCATTAAACAACTTTGTTATTTCATTATCTATACTAATCATGATTTAATTAGTATTTCAAAGGACATAGATTAATATAGATTGGATATGGCGTATAAGAGTTCATTCATTTTTTGGTCAGATACTTAATAAATAAATATTTCTCTAATTTTACAGATTTTTGCACACAGAAATGGTTGCTCGTATTATAAAGCGGATATGGTTGAGGGAATATGTAACTTCAAAAAAAAAACCAATTTCGAAAACGATGATTTTATTTCCATTTGCTCGTTGAGATTATAAAACAAAAAATTTAATATACTTAGGTACTACTAAATTAATTGTTGGATGAAACTCATCTTTAATATTTCATTAATAAGTCGGAAACATGTGTCCGAGATACTTTTATTATCAATATCTTAAATTCTTCTCCATTAAGTTGTTCTCCCATGTGACCAATTAAGACCAAGTTTAATTGATTTACCAACCAAGAACAATTAACTATTGCCCCACTGTGCTGAGGCGCGGAGCCAACAACAATATACATAAATCCAACACTCAGTTGCTGTTTTGTCTTTGGCATAATTAATGCGATCTTTGTGGTCATAAAAAGCACAAAGAAAACAGACAACAAAAACACATCAAGCCAGTAGTAGTCTGCAAGATGTTATAAATTAATTTGCATTGAATTTGAAGATGCGGGCGACGCCAGAGCTCTGCCACCGTCTTGTTGATGCTCACCTTCAATGGGAGTTTGTTGCCTAAGTCTTTTGTTTTATTTGGATTTTTCTTGTGTTTTTTTCCGTTTTTAGTATAGAGCGATGCTCTAATTCCTATTTCCCAAGCCAGACATAATTTTTTTTCGTAATAATTTCCCATTTCCTTTTCATAACAAGAAATTATTTGCCCCTAAGGTTCAGCGGTAGTCAACGAATCTTGCTTTGTTACTTATTGTCTCCTCCAGTGTTCCGTTGCCCTTAAAACATTTACGATTTTTTCACGCTGTAATTAAGCAAAAAAAAAAAAACCAAGAAAAAGAAAACAACAACAATCAACGAGAAAGAGAGAGAGAGAGAGAAAAGGGTGGGAGGGAATGAAAAGAAGTTGGGTACAAATTGAAACGTCTTCCTCAACTTTTACTTTGGCCGCGGTCATTGTAGAAAGTGGTTCTAGCCAGTTCCTGGGAGCACTTCAAGTGTCATACAACCGCGAAAGTCAATTGCCTGGCCAACTGTCTGACTGTCTCCCTGCCTGGCCATCCAGCCAATGCCTTCTCCATCAAGACGAAAAGTGCTTTTGTTGGTTTTGATTTTGGTTTCAGTTTCAAGAATCTCATACATCATTGTCATCTTCAATCTCTGTCTCTGTGTGTGTGTGTCTGTGTGTGAGAGAGTTTTCGGTTTCGTTTGGCTTACATTGTAGCTTTTGGGAAGAGAGAGAGGCCTTGGGGCGTACCTAGAGCCATTACTAATTATATAGTTTCTATTTTGCTTTCCAAAAGTACAAAAAAAAAAAAAAACAAAACGGAAATTTATATGCTGTTGCCCTTTTCAAGAAGTGGGCTATAATAATAATAACATGTTGAAAGGCCAGATGGCTAAATCCCCACACAAACATTTGATGTGAACTGGGCAATCTTGAAAGAAGCTAAGAAAGAAACTTGGCTTAACCAAATGTTCAAACCGCAAAACTCTTACCCAATCAACTCTTTGAATCAAGTTCGAGTTAGAGCTCCTCCGCCTATTACTCAACTACATTTCACGGCACATTAAATGTGTTTTGGCCAATGCGATTTTCGCAAGCGCCACAAAGCAATTCATCCATCATATTAAATGTATGTATTACATATGCATACTATGCAACTTGGGGGCACGGCGCGCCCCCAAAATGTATATGTCCTACATATATATTGAGGAAGCAAATAAAATACCATCCAATGTCAGTTTCATTCGCTTCCGACTGGCCCCCCAAGGAAATTCTTCTATGTATGTGTGGAAATTACTGAAGCGTCTATGGACAAAAATTTGTATATCTCTGGCATTGTGTTAATCTAGCCCCATATGCTGCTTAGGTGACCCAATTGTGCATGGAGGGCAAACAAATTACCAAAAAAAAAAAAAAAAAAAAAAAAAAAAAAAATGTTGTGTATAGGAAACAACTAGAAGACAGATAATAAGAAAGCGAAACCGTTAGAATTTGGTTAGAAATTTGATGACGGTCAATCTTCATTATGCCACTGAGAATGAGATTGCTCGGAAAAGTGACCATGATATATTGCATGCACATAGTTAAAATTTGACTACTATTGTATTTTACTACGCTTGGAATTTGATTTCAATAACAAATGTTTAACAATAGAAATTTAGAGTATTGAGTGAATAGAAGAAAACATTTTCCACTATAGTAAGCGATCACAATTACATAGCCAAAGTAAATAAAACATTTACTAGTCTATAATCTAGTTGTCTTCTGTTTTTATCTGAAATTTCAATCGTAATCGAATCTGTTTTTTTTTTAATTTTATATTTTTTGACTTTATAATTAACAAATAATTTTGGCAAAATCAATCTATGTTTATTATTATTTCAATGGAAATACCAATCACTATTAAATTATTGTTTTTTGTTTATATAAGGAGATAATTTGACAATGTAGTTAATTGATTACAGATAATTACAATGCCCAATGTTCTCTTTTTCTTCTGGGCTTCATAAAGTCATCGTAGGTATCCGCTCACCTCTAAAGCACAAAATTATGGAGTTGCCAGATGATTGACTATTTAATATCCTTCTGTTCTGACTCTATATATATATACTCTACCGATTATGCGATTGTCAATGGAATATTCAGTTTAGATTTTCATTTCCAAAGGAAAATAGTTATAGAAAATTAAACTAGATGACGCCAAACTGTATTACTTCTAGCCAATCATATATAATTTATGATTTTCATTTTGTAATCAAACTTTAATAATATTTTCAATTGCTAGATGAACATTCTAAGATTCAATCTACATATGACAAGACCCGTAGTTAAATGGGATTTGCCGCACTTAATCGATAAATAATTGTTTGAAGTTTTACTCTAAGGGGGTCTTGCCTGGACAAGCAGATGCAAAAGAAATTCAAGACACTTGAACCTTTTAATCAATTCCTCGATTTCGCATTTCTAGCCTATTAGTGGTAGCAACTTGCAACTTTTCCATTGCAGATGGCCAAGTTGCAATGGCTAATTGCCATTGTGCTTATGCTTATGCCCCGAAGGGGGCAACCAAACGTCAAATTAAAAAAACACTTTGCCTGCAATTGCAACCGCTCCCGATCTCGCTGGAGTATCTCGATTTTGCTAAGATGCTCAGATCCAGATCTCAGCGAAATGAAAAGTCATCATAATCAACAATTTTAAAATATTAGTTTGCACAAAATCTCTGGCCCATAGGCATTGGCGGCGGCATGGCAATGTCGTCGTTGTCGTCGTCGTCATCGCCATCATTGGAATGGCCAATGATAGTGAACTTGATTTGGGGTAGGCCAATTTTCTCTTTCATTGGGCAAAAGACGCAAGCGCAATCGTTGAGACCAAGACCGAGACCGAGAGGCGAGCCGGTTCCCAGATGCAGTGCAGCAGCATGCAAAAATGCCAATTAATGCAGATGTATAGAGGTGTGTGTGTGTGTTTGTGTGTGTGACTCTGTGTGCCGGAGTCTGTGACGGCAACTCTTGGTGCGGCACAGTTTTTCATAAAGAATCTGTTGCTGTTGCTGCCACTGGCCCCTCTTTGGCACTCTGCCGGTGCAACCACTTTCTAATCTAACCCACAAGTTTGGTCGCCGCCGCCGCCGACGCCGTCACAATTTTTCGGGTCTCCAGACTGTGACTGTGTGGCTTTGACTATTTTTATACATACATACGTATGCTCGTATCTATCTATCTATAGTATATATGTATATATTTTTATTTTACATTTTTTTTTTTATTTCTTTCCTTTTGGCGGATGCGCTGCTGCCTGCCACTTTCCCAGTCTCTAAAATGCGGAAAAATAGCGAGAGTGAAAATTCGTTTGCCGGCATAAATTAACTGTAAACTGTAAATATGAAAAGCGACAACGACCAATGACGACGAGATGCGAAAGTGAAAACCCATTGGGTCTGGCTGGCTCTTCTCTTTCATTTCTCTTCCTTTCTTCTTCACTGTACGAATTGTATTTATGTAGTCTTATTTACCATTCTTGCTAAGTCGCAAAAAAAAACTCATTTAACTCATTTGCATGCATCAAACGGAAACCGAATGCCGATTCAAGTAGAAAGAGATGCCGCCGAGACAAATGTGTGGCATGTACAGATACAGATACTCACTCAAAGACAATATCAAAAAAGAAAAAAATGTAACAAAACTTCAGGGTTAAAATTGTGGGCATACTCTTACATAAAAACAAAGACATTATGACTCTATGAAAAAGTATCTTTAAACAAATGAAAGTAATTTATAGACTCCTAAATTTTTTTAAAAATCTTTTAATATTTTATTTGTTGTTGTACAAATATTCATATATAAATAAACGATTGAGTATAAACTACTTCACATCTGAACAATTGAAATCAATTAACTTACAATCTCATCAAACATTTGACAAGTGTCGATTACGATTTGTATTCTAAGAAATGTTACTGTCTTTAAAAACCTCTCAAATTCCAGAATACGAATCCTACGCAACTGTGTAAAAACATCTCAAATGCTAAAATATTCAAATTGTTTAAATAAGGCACATTTCCTGCACATGCAGGAAAACTTTATTACACGCTTTTTTGTAATGTCTTGGCAGAACATTTATAAAGTGTTTCTAAAACATTTTCTCGGAAAACTGTGCTTTTGAAGTCAGAGAGAGCAATTTCTTGGAAACCGTCAATCCAATCAGTATCAAATTTCAGCTCAATGTTTTGAAATAAAATATTGATACGTAGGAAAGTGTTTCTTACACAGACTTTTATATTTGATTTTAATTAGAATTCAAATTATGTATTACGATACTACGTTTTAAGCTAGATTGCACATTTTATATTCTAGCCGAACAGAATAAATAAATAATGATTTAGTTTGTATCTAAGTCACATGATGATCCTAACATACATATGCATATCCTTGCAAAATAATAATAACAAACTGAAAATGTTTGTGTTCAAAATGACATTCTAGAAAAAAATTAATTAAAGATTAGAGCCTTCATAAAATATAAATAATACTAAAAAAAAAATAGAACACAAATAAACATTTCCAATCACCATATCCTTTGTAGCATGTTCACTATAATAAATGAAGAAACTACTACAATACTTGGATTTTGTTGGTTTACATATATATTTCATAAACATCACAAAAAAATAAAAAACGAATGCTTTAGACAAAGTTCACACAGCCCAACAAATTCTTTAACATTATTAGGTATGTAATAAATTTATAAATTTGAATTATTTAAACTATTTGCCAAAGAGTGCTAAAGTCTCTGTTATTTATTCAAAATTAAATCCAATTTATTTGTCAATATCAGAAGAGTAGCTCAGCTTCGACCACAATTGCATATAACGAAAAAACCAAAAACCTTTCTTCTTCTATTATTATATAGAAAATTTCTCCACGCATTTACTGAGCTGATTTAGTTTTGTGTTTTCTAACCGACAATTGTTTGTGTTCGCGTTGCGCTGCTATTTTTATGGCCACTTTGAAAGTGTTTTGCCATGAACTTAATTATAATAATAGTAATAGCAATAGCAACAACCATCAGCCGAATCATGTCTTACGGACATACAAAAGGCAAACATTTACAAATCGCCAAGCAAATGTTGAAATATTTCTTTAAAGTAGCAACAACAACAACACTAACAATAATCAAATAATAAGAAAACAAGAAAACTTTTTTGTTTTTCTGTTAAAATTTTTTTTTTTTGACGAACAAATTAATGCAATGATGTGCAACGAAGCGTGCAACATGAAATATACTTGGGTTGCCTTGTTGGGCAGCAAAACAGAACGTTGAACCAAAAAACCAGAGAGCAGTCGTACTTGTAGTATAATGAAATTTCTAATACCCTTTATACAAATGAAAACATTTTAATTAAGTTTTTCTATAAGGACATTAGATGAATTGACCAATTTCGTTATGTTACAGAAGTATTAGCTTTAATTGCTAAAATTTTTCTTAGGTTTTTCTACTTAAGCGACATAAATAAATTTAGGCAATATCACCAAAAATCCGATTCTTTAGAGATTTCTCTAAATTTCTCTATTTGGAATAAAAGCTTTAGTTTAAACTTTAAAGACTAAACAAATAAAGGTTATGCCAAAAACAAATGCTATGATAAATATATATACTACAAATACATAATGAGATTATATTAAATACTCATTCTCAGTGTTTCAAATTACAGATCAAATAGGTGAATACCTTACTTTTTTAGGGTATACTTAAAAGAAAAACTATGAAAAACTGAGGAAAAAACATAAAAAAACAACTGAAAATGAATTTGCAATAAAGCCATAATTGTTGTTGTTTTAATTACTCATTGTCTTTTGCCACTTCTTCTTCTACTTCTTCAACTTCATCTTCTGCTTGAAGTTTGCGCTCCAAATGCCACAAACATTGTATGGACTACAGCAGAAAAAAAGAAAAACCCAAGTCAAGCAATTAATTTTAGGCAAATAAAATAAAATGTAAATGCGCATTAGAGACCGAAGGCTGCTGCGGTGGAGTCGGAGTTGGATTCTGACCCAAATTCAGGCGAACTTTTCCAAAAAGTGCAATGTGGCAAATAATTTGAAAGTGTAATTTATGACGGCGACACGAGATGCTGAACAAAAAGCTAGACCTGGAGCTGGACGTAGGCCAAAATAGACGGGCCGAAAGCCAGCTATTTTGCCCACTTTTTGCGTGGGTGTCGGCATACTGGCGGGTAAAGCGGAAATATGGAAATTTTGTGGGCGATTTACCTTCAACTGGCAAAATAAGTGAGTGTATTTGTTACCGGTTTTCTACCACAGTCCTTTTTGGGTGCTCTGCTTAAGGATACTTGCAGATTTATGTAAATCTATTAAACCTATTTATAGGTGAATAATAGATACTTATTTCCCTATAACATATATTCAGTAGCCGGGTGTACTTAACCAGAAAATCTACAACCACAACTTTTCAAAAATAATTAAAAAGCTTTATGTATGTGTACATATAACCTTTGAAAATTATACATATTTTCAAATAAGACTTTGTCCTGAAATTAGAAAACCAAATTTCAAGTGAAATTGCAAAAAGGAGAGGTTTAATATTTAAAATTTCCGCGTTAAATCTGAATTTTGATAGAAAATATCGATTAATCAATCGCCCTCCAGCGAAAATCTTAAAAAACTCCCGCCATATTCCATTTTGCAATTCTTTCTAACACTGAGTGTATGTTTTAGTCATCTCGCTTGCACACTGTTACAAACTCTTTATCTCTCTCACTCATTAGTCATGCTAACATATTAGTGGTGGACAAAAAAGCGGGTTGAATTTAACGATAGTCGACTGTATCGATAGTTTCAACAAGTTGTGCATTTCAAACATGTAGTTGTATAAATACATATATAAAAGTATTAATAACAGGAATTCGAGCAGTTTAAAATATAATAAAATGTTTTAAAAAGCTTGATGATTGATTCAAAATAAAAGGAAGCCAAAACTTTGGCTTCCAATTTCCAAATTTCGTTCAGTGTATATATTGTTTCGCATTTATTGTTTTTTTATATGTAAGCCGATTTGTGGATAAAAGTTTAAAAATGACAGCCAAATTTAACTAACATTCAAAAATGTAACAAGTTTAATAATAACAAAAAATCAAGTTGGCAGCACTGTGATGTACAGTAGCCATCTCGCTTGCACTCTCTCTTAACTCTCCATCTCTCTCCAGTCACGTTAGAACAAACGGGCAGAGCAGATACTTGGTGTTGCTGTGCTGTGCTGTGGAATTTGTTAGAAAAAGAAAAAACAATAATAAAGCGTTTTGCTTTCATTCCAAACAAATAAGTGCGTGGATAAGAAAAAGACAGACCCGGTGGCAATTAAATCGATTTAACACAATTAATAAACGGAAAAAAGCCAATTATTGTCTGGACGTGGTGAGAGCTGCTGGGCGTGAGAGGCGCAGCGAGGGAAAAGTTTTCCTTTCATTTTTTGGTTGCGTAAAAGGTAAATTTATTTAGACAGATGAAAACCACAAGTATAATTATTTTCGTTTGCAATTAACAAAATTAGAAAAGTGAAGTTGAAAGGCTTAATGGTGAAATCAGAAAAATGTTAATAAGAAATGTAAAAGAAACGAAAATGGAAAAAAAAGTCGCCATTTTTTTCTCATGTGTCTATACTATAGCCATCCCGCTTGCACCGAGGCCAAGCGCATTGGCAGTGTTGTAAAGCAAGCCGCAGACTACTTTATTTTTTCTTTTTTTTCTATTAAAGAAATAAATATTTTTATAAATATATATCTATATGTAGCATAAGAACTATGGAAGATCTGACGAAGAATATTATTTTCACTACCAATGCCATCAATGGGCAACCGGCCACCATACAATATCAGACAGCCGATGGAACCATACTGAAGCAGCCCAAAATCGAGGGTCAAAAATCCGATCAACCAACTTTCTATTATACGACAAATGTAAGTAATGAGCTGGGCGGGGAGAGGTGGTTGGAACATATTTCTAATACTAATCGATCTCTCTCTCTCTTTCCACCTTCTTTTTTTGGCATAGGGCAACGGTGGCACTGTAAATCTGGCTCAATTAGCCACCTCGGATGACAATAAAACGTGTTACATAGCCCAACCGGTGGGAGGCTATAATTATGCATTAGTTAACGGCATGCCGCTGAATCAGGGCACAGCTCTGGGCATAGCCACTGTGGATGCCCAGGGACGTATACAGATTGTGAATCAAAATAAACCCATTGCGGCAGTAAGTGGATGTGAAGAATTTTCTCGAACTTAATAATTTATGTGCAATTTTTGGCTTCAACAGAATACCATCTCCAATATCAGTTTCAAATGCGATGTCTGCTCGGATATGTTTCCCCATCTCGCCCTGCTTAATGCCCATAAACGGATGCATGCCGAAGGCTCGGATCCGCAGCAACAACAACAGCAGCAACATAATTCACAACAGGGCAACGACTCCATTGCTGTAGTCAATGCTCAGGGTTTAGTTCAATCCCAGCAGAATATTTTATCAGGCAATGGCCAAATGGGTCAACTGCAAATCGTTCCCTCAGATGCAGCTTCGTTAGAGCAACAGCAGCAGCAAGCGGTGATGCAACAACAGCAGCAGCAGCAGCATGATTCAAAGTCGAGTAAGTGTATAAATTGTGGTAGTGCCATTTTGCATCAAAATAAACGCAAAGGACCCAAGCAAGTGCGATGTGAATCCTGTATGCAGGCAGAGCAAGCGGCTCAGCAGCAATTATTTGTGTCACAAGACGGTAAGCAATCAAATAGGCGCCTGAATGATGATGCTAGGGAATGTGGCATTAACCTCCGCTTCCTTTTAAATTTGTAGGGCAAATGGCCCATCCCGTGCAAATCATATCAACCACACCTCAAGCTCAAGCTCAACTTCAGCAAATTGTTGCCTCCCAAACAGGTGGCACAACGCCAAAGCGAGAACCCGGCCATCACCCAGTGAAGAAACGCAACTCCCAGCAAATGACCAAATGCCAGAAATGCAACGGATCCGGTGTCGTCCTTGTGGGGCAACAGCATACGCACGGCGGCGGACCCAGTGGGTCCAAACATTCGAATGTCACTGTGAAAACTGAGTGAGTATAAATGAATGCACCTATCATTGCAACTGGAAATTCTCCAGCTAACGATATCAAGGTGTTCGTCCTGCAGGAATCCCACCAAACCCTTCAGCTGCAACATATGCGGTGGTCTCTTCTCACGTTACTCCAGTCTGTGGTCCCACAAAAAGCTGCATAGCGGCGAAAAGAATTACAAGTGCAGCATCTGCGGACTGGCCTTTGCCAAGGCTGTATATCTTAAGAATCATGCCCGCATCCACACAGGCGAAAAGCCATACAAGTAAGTCACACAGTATATAAGCAGACAACGGAAGTAAATACAAATACAACTTTTAAACCACGTGATGCCAATGAGAGTGTGGGATTATAGATTTAATAAGACCGATCAATGAAAAAACATTAAATTCAGAGAAATTTAAGAACTCTTTATTCGAGAACGATCACTTTTCGGCCGGTATCTGTCGAATAAATTCTTTAATATTGGCTTCCAGTGCGTCATATGTGGCGAGCTTGTCGATTTAGAAATGAGTCTTAACATAGCACCACAAAAATAAAATTTATTTTAGGCCTACGATCTAGGAGATTCCAAAAACCCGCTCCAGAAGGTCGAATAAACTGACCATAAAATGACTTCACATATTGACAACCAAGCATTTTCTAACTCGGTCATGAATTTTGATAATAAAATTCAATAGTCTGCAAGCGTTATTTGTTCGTAAGTCGATTTATGATTAAATTATATACCAAACTGAACATGTTTGACAAAAACACAGGATAGGTAACCCGCGTGGGCTCTAAGAAACCTCTCAAATCATGCTTTTTTAAAATAAATCTAATCGTTTATTGCACCCAAATTTAAACAGCCGCTCCAATTTTGTCTTAAATATTATACTCTTAAAAGAACACAATGATAGTGAAGAATATTGATATTGAAGAATTGATCAAATTGATAAGTTAGAATAGCTAGACATCTGCTGTATATGAGGTGCATATGTCATAACTGAACTTAAATCTACTATCCAAATGTTTTTGTAGAAGATATACATATTAAAAAGATTATATTAATGATATAAATTTCTTGTTGTAATTTTCCAGATGCCAAACGTGCGGCATGCAATTTTCTCAGTCGCCACATCTGAAGAATCACGAGCGCACACACAGTGGAGAGCGTCCGTATGTGTGTGGTGTGTGTGACAAGGGATTTGCCCGCCATGCTACACTTTGGAATCACCGACGTATTCACACTGGTGAGAAGCCATATAAATGCGATATATGTGGTTCGGCATTCTCGCAGGCGGCGCATCTAAAGAACCACGCCAAGGTCCACTCGGGCGAGAAGCCGTATAAATGTGAAATTTGCTCGGCAGCGTTTGCCGATCGTTTTGCGCTGAAACGTCATCGTGGCATTCATCAAAAATATGGCCAGACAGCGCCTCGTCAGACCAGCACCGATGGGATGGTGGTGCACAAACAGGAGATTCCCGATATGGATGACGATGCCCAGCAGGAGGTTATTATCGGTGGCTTATAGATAAGAGCAACGAATGCCAATCTCAAGGCACAGCAGGGCAGGAGGAGAAGCTCAGGCGGCAATCAAATAGCGACGACAGCGGCAGCTGGTGAATATCATCATTCAAGAGCAGCAGCGGCATATGCGTCGCACGGGTATCCCGGCTACTATTACCCACTGCCGCCGCATCATCCTCTGGCGCCACCAACTACATCTTCTTCTTCCGAGCAGAGCACAGGAGCCTTCAATTCATCTGGCTACTGAGCAGCATCATCAGCATCCACTACCAACTAGACATCGCATAGGATTTATCATTATTGTTTTTTTTTCTTTTTATTTCAGTAGGCTCTACGAAAAACGCTTTTTACGTTAAACAAACGAATGAACCTAATTTATTTAATAGTCTGTAATATATATTACATATACACACACACACACACACAAACACTTACATGAACATATATATTTATATATATATATATAAATCTAATAGTTTGGCATAAGTGTTATAGTATCTATTTCCGTATACAAATTGTAGTTGTAATTGTATAAGCGGCGGTAAAAATGGGGACGCATTAAAACAGCAAATACATACGTAAGAATCGGCACAGGCAAATTTTGATATATAAGCATGTTCATATACATGTACAAATACATATATATATATATCGAATATCGGTATATATATATATATATATATAGGTTACAACATTAGCTTGTAAGTAACAATAACAATTTAAATACAACACTGTACATTTATATAAGTATTACATTAAAACATAAACTTAAATAAAAATCAACATTTGAATAAATATAACAATTTTTACTAACCTATTTCTATTGCAATTTTAACTTTAATACATATATTCAGTTACAATGTAAACAAGAACTTTTGGCATCAGAAAAGTTGGGGTTTAAGGATGCGGGATATGATATTTCTCTAAAAGAGAAATAGCTCCCTAAATGACGTTCCAGGATGCAAATCAACCAGGACTTCAATCTGGCCAAAGAACATTTAAATCGTCCTTAAAATGGCCGAGATATAAAGAATTTTGTGTTTCTCAAACTTTTTTTCCAAGTCCCATATTTGACAAAACGCCAAAAAAACGGAAAAAATCACAAACTCCTTGATAAAGGATGTCCTTTGAACAGAAGATAGCTCATATACATTGATTTGATTTGTTTCACATCCTTTTCGTCCTGATTTTTAAAATGACTCGCAAGACATTTGCTTTTTTTTTGAATAAGCAGAAAAGCTCTTTTATCTCAGATCCCTGAAGGACTTTCCAGGATCTGCTAGACCCAATCGATGCAGATCATCACGGATTCCAATTTAGCCAAACGACATCCTGATAGTCATCAAAATGGCTGAGTTGAAAACGTATAATAATGGAAATATTTTTTCTTAATTTTTGCCAATTGATATTCGTAGTAGCCAAAAAAGACATGAAGGATCGCAAAGTCAAAGTTTTTCACTAACTTTTCGAACAAGTCGTGAATAATTTTTTGTCAAAATTCTAGTTTTTCTCAGACTGAATTTCAGAAAATTTTTACTAACCTTTTCTATTGTAATTTTTACGAAGTAAATTATGAATGAATTTATGAAACGGAACTGAATCCGACATTCAAAACATTTTGTCTTGTTTTTATACTAAACGGTTATTACAAAAATCTAATATGCTATAACCATTTGAAGCATTTTACATCTCATGCGATTTGAGTTATGATATTGAGTAGTTAAAATTCATATTTGTCTTTAATAAATTTTATATTCTTGACATATCGAATACTGTATATACGGAAATCCTTAAGTCTTAGCGGACTTAAACCAAATTCTGAAAGTTGGAAACATCTCGTAAAGGTTATAGGATCTGGATATTCTGGCTTTCTTAGATCTATGTAAATGAATTTTTTTTAAAAAGGAGTGTAAATTGGTTATTGTTTAGTTGTGCTTCAATTTTGCTTGGAGAATTGTGTATAGTTGTATTGTTCAGTGGGTAACATCGGGTATCAAAGCTTATTTATCATTCACATATATAGAAAATCTTTTGAGTGTGCAATGAGAATAAAAGCTTTTTTTACTCTCTCGCAACGTTCGTCATTATCAGTATGAGCTTTACGCTCTTGTATCCGGGTAACTCGTGGGGCTCTCTCATCCAGCTTATAGGGGCTTTTGGAGCTCTGTGCGCTTGCTTTAAATTTCATTAGGCTATGTCTGCTGAGACAAAGCAGATGGCCATTAGTACCTAAAGTTTTTACTTCAAGTATTTTTTTCTTTGGCGCACTGGCTTCGACTAGTTGTCAAATTGTTAATTGTGGACGTGTCCAAGAACAAATAGAAAAAAAATATAAGGAACAAAAATTAAAAGATAAGCAAAGATAATGCTTTTTGTTTCTAGTGAAAGAGAGATCAATTTATATTGTATCGAGATAGGATTTAAATCCTTCGAAATATATGAATCACGCATAAATCTATGTGATTTTGTGTTGTTTTTTACTTAACCCCTGAAACGCCTAGCCCTTTCTTGAACTCAGTGACTCATGACCCTGACTTATGACAGTGACTACAAAAATATATTATAACATAAAATATACAAATACATATATGGTATAAAATTTATATAAATTTTGCATTGGAAAATTGCAAAGATAAAAGAGTTTTTATATTAATCTACTGTATGGCAAAGTTAATTTTAAAAGAAAGATAATTCAAGTGAGATACAATATTTTATTTCTTTTGATGTTCCCAGAATATAATCAGTTTATTCAAGTGAATATTATATGCCATACTCTCCAAATACAAGTCCAGATTCTTGTTAAATGATCTATTAAGAACATTACTATATAGTAATGAAAGAAAGATTAATCTGTGAATAAGTGTTTCCAATTAATTTTGATGAAATGAAGAATATAAGCTAAAATTAAACAAATCTGCTTCAATTAAATATTTAAAAATTGTGCAATTGTACAAATAACATGGCATGTGACATTTAATTACATCTATGTGTATATATATATAATTAGAAACAGATCTTCTGATCAGATACAGTGTGAAACAGTGAAAAATACTTTTGCTATTATGAAATCTAACTTATGAAAATGACATGTTTTCATGCGATAAAGTCAATGCATGAGTAATTCTTGATATACGATAAGGATTATGGAGCATTGCTTTTATAATTAAAATAAACCGAATAAAACTTAACCTCACTTATTGGATATAAATTACTCTCAATGCGACAAAGTTAATGCATGAGTAGTCCTTTAATACGCATTTAAGGCAGAGCCGGCCACGCATAGCCCCCGGGGGCCGAAGTCAAAACGCGAAACTCATGTATACGAGCCGAGCGCTTGCCGAAGCCACCACAAAAAATATTTGAGAGCGTGAAAACATAATTAGTTTCTCACATCATTTCGACCCGAGCACTTCTGTGTCGCTCTGCTGAGAGGCTACACATGAAAAAATGGATCCTTGCTTTGTTTTCTCTTTCTTTCTCTTGCATTTAATCGCCGACTGCTCTCGTTGTCTTCATTGCGACGAAATTTGTTCACTTTTTATTTTGCGCAGTGCAATGCAACATTGAAATGCACAAATACAATGATACTTTTTGTGGGCTCTCTTTGTGGCCGGCTCTGATTTAAGGACTATGTAGCATTAACTTTAAAAATGGTGAATAAGGATCAGAGATTCCTTTAAAATAAACTAATAATAAAACGATTATAACTTTACTAATTGGAGATGAAATGTTTTTTATGTGACAAACCTAATGCATGAGTAATTCTTTAATAAACATTTAAAGATTATGTAGCATTACCTTTAAAATTTTCGAATAAGAATAAGAAATTCCTTTAAAGAAACTAATAATATTTCGATTATAGCATCACCCATTGGCTATAAAATCTTTTTTTATGAAATAAAGTTAATGCATGAGTTTTCCTTAAAATATTGTTGGGGATTATGGAGCTTTACTGAATGTATATTATTTTTTTTTTTTATGATCCTAGCTTATCCTCCAGCTTTATCCCTTTATTTTTCCTTTAACTAGATATAATGTTTGAAATTCTACAATTTCATCACGTTAAATGAAAGCATAAATACATTTCATGGTAGGGAATTTTAGTTTATTTCACAATTTTGTGAAATTGAACTAACAAAGAAAGAAATAATGCAAAAAACCCCACAAAAATTAAGTCTGGGGGGCTGAGTGTGAAAGAGTAACGTGGTGATATCCACGTACTTTGATAACCACGTAACTTTAACTCATGAATCTATTTACAAACAATAGTTGTATATAGAATTACACATACATATGTGGAGGTACATATCTCTTTCTATATACAAGCTATATTTATCTATAGACAAGCTCCCCAATGGTTCTCTACGACGCATTTTCCCTGTGCTCCACTGAGCGTGGCCTCTCTCCCATTCCCATTATCGCTAATCGTTTGCAAACGTATAGCTGCGAGTATAAAAGTTGCCGGCCGGCGTTCGTTTGTCATCAGTTGAAAGTTTGAAGCAGCTTGAGGCAGCAATCCAAGAGAGAAACCATCCCGAAAAACAAAGCAAACAGACTTAAACAAAGCAAAATTTATTTCACATTTAATTTTGTATTTAATTGAGAGATTTTGTAATAATGGCTGAAATCGCCAGATCGAAAGGACAGGAGCCAGTGGAGCTCCTGGACTGTGACATTGAGTTCGAGGGAATAGAGCAAGAACAGCCCCAAACCTCCCAAGCGGGAGTCACCAACAAGAAGAGAGCCAAGTCCAATAAATTGTTCGTAAAGGCAATCAAGAAGGCTGCCAAGGTCCAATGTATGTTGGAGCAGGCCATAATCCTTCTTGCTGAGGAGCAGGACACCACTGAGATCAAGAAGAAGCAGAAGAAGAAGCAAAAGAAGAACAAGAAGAAGGCAAAAAAGCAGCAGAAGAAGCAACAGGCGGAAAAACAGGATGGGGAGCAGGATCCAGAGCCTGTGACGCGTTCGCGTTCCAGCAGTGTCAGTTCGACTAGCTCCAGCTCGTCCTCTAGTTCGTCTTCGAGTTCCAGTAGCTCGGAAAGCGAAACCGATTACTATTCCTTCGGCTGGGGACGCCCAGGCAGGCACTGGGGTGGCGGACCATTTGGACATCATGGACATGGTCGTCGACATGGACATGGACATGGACGGCGTGATCGTTCAAGATCTCGTAGCCGTTCGCATAGCCGCCATCATCCCCATCATCGTGGACACAGACATGGCGGTCCTTGGCATCCTGGACATCATGGACACGGGCACGGACACGGGCACGGACACGATCATGATCGTCGTAGGCCCCATCCTCATCACTTTGGGCCACACCCACCTCATCATTTTGGACCTCAATTTTTTGACAATCCAGCTGTGTACAGTCCCTGGGGACTGGGAGATTGTCGTGATCAGGCTCAGTTTTTTCGGAGCGCCGGCCTGGCGGGGGCCTGGAATCCGTACCTGGCATGGTGGACCCGGCGCAAGCCAAGTCCACATAGATGGACATCCTGCCGTGGACATCCAGGAAATCAGCGACACGGACACGGACACGGACATGGACATAGCCACAAGGGTGGGCACCATGAACGTAAAGTAGATCGTTCTAGTTCAAGCTCAAGTTCCAGCTCGGAGGAGGAAGAGAAAGAGGAAAAGAAGTGTAAGCGAGGACGCAAGCATGGAAAGAAACATGGAGGTAAGGCCGGCCACAAGGCTCGTCGAGATCGGTCCAGTTCCAGCTCCAGTTCCAGCTCCAGCTCTAGCTCAAGCTCTAGTTCGGAGGATGGCGGAAAGAAACATAAAAAATGTAAACGTGGACGCAAACATGAGAAGAAAGGTCACAAGGATCGCCGCAGTCGCTCCAGTTCTAGCTCGAGTTCTAGTTCCGATTCCAATTCAGATGGCGGTAAGAAGTGTCCAGATCGCAAACATGGACGTCCACATTGCAAACCCCATCATCGTCATGGAGATGGGCCACACAATGGTTCACCACATCACCATGGTAAACATCGACTTCGTGACTTTGGCGCTGAAGATGGTAAATGTCGCGGTCCACATAATGGTCCACCACATCACCATGGACAACATAGTGATGGAAATGGACATTGGCCACATCGTGATGGAAATGGACATTGGCCACATCATCACGGAAATGGACGTTGGCCACATGATCGCGATTTTGGACATTCTTTTAATAAATTCCCTGAAGATCATATACGTCGTGGTCCACCAAACTTTTAAAGCCACCACAATTCATGTATCCTTCAATATTTAATCTTCAATATTACCCACTACAAAAAAAAAAAAAAAACAACGCCAAAAGCTTAAAAAAAATGTATTATATGCATTTTACACTTATTCTATTACTTCAGTTCTGTATTATTCAATTATAAAAAAATAAAGAAAATAATAAAAAAATGATAAAACTTTACTTTCTTCTTTTAGTCATAATTATGAATTGCAAAAATTTGTTTATTTATGTCATAAAATATAAATACGAGCATGTATAATATAGGAAAGAGAGGAGACTTATGGGAAAGCGAATTTTATGCATTTTACACTTATTATATTACTCCAATTCTGTATTATTCAATTATAAAAAATAAAGAAAATAATAACAAAAAAAAAATATAAAACTTTTCCTTCTTTTTAGTCATAATTATGAATTGCAAAAGTTGGTTTATTTATGTCATAAAATATAAATATGAGCACGTATACTATAGGAAAGAGAGGAGACTTATGGGCTGCGATGGCGCTAATCAGTCCCCGAATCAAAACAAAGAAATTCCTGATAAGAAATTTCAGTTATCGGTAGCGTATGAGTGTTCAGAGGTTTTCCCCAAACAATTTAAACACTGACAAACGATAAAGAAAATTAGGTGGTTGATGATAAACAAGTTTCCGAAGGTAACTTTTTGATAGTATTATGTGTTTGTAAATAGAAACTATCATCATAGGAAAATCCACCTAGAACTTGTGGGTTCCAAACCAACCGGTTGCGAGAGAACCAACCGAAGAGTCTTCTTAGTCATTCATGGTATTTAATGTAACGGCGGGTTTGTTTACTAAAAATACTTAAAGTTGCAAAATAATTCTCTTTGTTTAATAAATTTGTTAACACACATACATACATATACTTATGTAGAATGATGCCTCAACATAAAAGTTTAATTAATGATTAAACAGAACCAGAACC
Source organism: Drosophila sucinea (assembly GCA_018150745.1). Classification (NCBI taxonomy): domain Eukaryota; kingdom Metazoa; phylum Arthropoda; class Insecta; order Diptera; family Drosophilidae; genus Drosophila; species Drosophila sucinea. The sequence goes on along the minus strand of JAECWP010000143.1, from coordinate 153,696 downwards.
AGTGTTGCAAGTGACAGTTACGAAGGCTGTGAGTCATTGAGTTGCCAGACTGTTAATTCGCATTCTAGTCTCAGGAATAAAACTTATTTTCAAAAGATTTTATTTACCAAGCTTAAATATTTGATTATTAAATATTGAAGTGAGATAGTTTAAGATGTCGGTATTTGCACGAGATTTTTCGATTTTCTTGCCCTTGATCTTAAATTCAAACCCTCTCCCATAAGTCCTCAAAAATGTTGGATTCATTGAATAAAAATTGTGTCAAGACCTTCTAGTTGAAAAATTGATGTAAATTTCACTTACATATGTAAGAGTTTAAAATAAGTACTAAGCTTGAGTTCAAGTTTTTTTTTTTTTTTGTGTAAGCAAATTTAGAATCTGTCCATTGTAGGACAATAATTAAATTTGGTAACAATCGTAACAATGAGAAGCCGCTGCAGGATTTACTGATTAGGGGTCATCATGAGTTCAAGTAAAAATGAATTCTTTCCATCGAAATTCGTAAGAATAAGTAAGACCAAAAATAGTTTTAGAATGCATTTTTATATATTTATTGTTTTTATCAAGTCCTTCTTATACGTACTAAACAACTTTTGGGATTTCATTTAATTTAAGGTTCTATTTAGAACTGAATGATGTTTTTGTAGAATCTGCCAAGTGTAGACGATCTAAGCGCTATATGTATGAGTTGTTCAGTTTTGTCTTTCATTATTTACACAAAAATGTGTGTGTGTGTGTGTATTTATGTAGTAATTAGTTTTGTTAAGCAATATTTGAACTAGCAAAAGGAAAGGTGTAAGTAAGTACATATTACCGACTTAAATACATTTCATTTTAGCTAAATGGGAATTTATGGATCTTATTTTTGATTTGTAACTCTTGAATTTAACTAATCGATAAATATATATATATTTGGGCTAACCTAGATTTTATGTCATTTGCACTTATATATGTAAATTAAAAATCTAATTAAAAAGGCTACAAAATGTTTTTTTTTTTTTTTTTTTTTTTTTGAGGTTTAAGAACAAATTTAACAAATGTGAAATAAGGCCATAAGCAAAACAATGTTTTTTGCTTAAATTGTAACACATAGAATTAGAGTTAGATAATTAGAGTTAATTTAATTTATATGTATATATTTTGTTGTTGTTTTGTGATGTGATTTCTCTGAATTGCATTATAAAAAGTGAGGTTATGTCATTAGTTAAGCAGCAGCGCTTATATAGGAAAATTCTGTGTACTGATCGCGTCTAATACTTAATTTAAGTGTTATCGACTTTAGTTATAGTTTGATTATTTGGAAGCTGCAGGATATATGTATGTACGATAATATGTATGCTTGTATATAAATGTGGAATGGATTCCATTAATTCATCGTTCAATATTGCAGTTATAGGGTTAAGCTCCAAGATACATATATGTGTTTTATAAGTAGATAAAGCCTCGATTTGCCTTCAGAGTTAGAGTTAAAAGTTTTGAACAAGAATGATAAAGTATTCTTGAAATCGATAGTGGGTGGTGGATTCAGATATATCTAATTATGTGTTTGTGGTGTTCCAGACAACAAGTGTTTCGCATTTTGGTTTCTTTTCTTTGGGAGTGGAGGGCTCTACTGTTATACTATTAGAGTTATCATGGCTATGCCAACTGATGCGACAAGCCCTCTCTAGCTACTGCAGATAAACAGAACAGTTTAACTAACTATATAGATTGGGGCACTATGAGTGAGTTTTTGAGAGTAAAAACAAAAAACAATAATAGCTGATATTATATAAACTTTCGATCCGAAATACTTGAAGCTTCATTTAACACTTTGGTTTAAGTTATCTCTTCAAAATAGGTTTAACTTAAGTCTGAAGTTAAGAAAAACTCTTAAAAAGTACTACTAGGATTCCTAGGATTCAAAATATGTTTAACTTAAGTCTGAAGTTAAGGAAAACTATTAAGAAGTACTACTAGGATTTTCATTTAATATTTTGATATATGTACGAAAATTTCTTAAAACTCTTTTTGGATTCTCCTCTCAATACTCCAACTTAAATTATGTTCAACTTATTGTGGTTGTAAATACATAATTGTGATCCCAATAGAATCTGTAATTTTAAACAAAATACTTGAGTGTATATCAAGAGTTCGTTTTTAAATTAAATTTGCAGCTAAAGACTTAATATTGTATTTTGTGTAATTCTCAGATCATTCATAGTGCCCTAGAGATAATAAATAGAGTTTACAGAGATAATAGTCATTTAAGTGTTAATACGAGTAGAAGCGATCTTAGTGAAGTGACTGATCCAAATGTGAGACACAGAGATGATCCATTCACATGCGTGTGCTCTCCAGGCCACAGCCCAGGGCATCGCTGTAGGGCGGCAGAGAGGGCGTGGGGTGTGGTGGAGTCGTGCCACCAGGAGATCTCCTCGGGCCATTACCATTCCTGGCTGCCTTTAATCAACTCGTGGTGCGTGTGAGCAACTCATCGTCATCCAGTTGGGCCAGAGCTGCCGGAGAGCCGACATCAATGGTGGTTACCCGATTGCCACCACCATCGGCAGCCGAAGGCAGCTTAATGAATTCGCTATCCGTATGCACGGGCATGATGATGCACACGAAACTCTGTCCCGTCTGGGAGTCTCGCGGATGCAGAGTGACTGGATTAAACTTATCCGATTGCCCATCGGTGTAGGTCTGCAGACGCTGATAGATCTCGGGATAGTGTTTCCTAAGGAGTACGCCGCGTCGTGAGAGTATGTCTAGAATGTTCGAGAGGATTAGTTCGCGATTCCCGGGCACTGAGCGCAGGCCGGGATTGAAGGTGAGTATTAAGATCTCTGTACGTTCGGGCACCGCCACCACGGACAAGGGTTGCTGCTGCAGGGCCTGCTGTTGTTGCTCCAACTCCAGGAGGACCGTCTTGCAGAGCTTCAGCTTGGCACAGCGTGAGACCAATTGGCGTTCCCAGCGCACAGGAGCCTGACCCATGCCCGGGGCCTCGGAGACCACACAGATGGCCACATAGATCAGCATTTTCGACTCCGGCTTGTACTCTGTGCTGAGTTTTAGTAGCTCCGAGTACAGTTCGAGGCCCATTTCGGCTGGCATAAGGTCTGGCCAACGGACGTAGGAGGCCTCGCCCATGCACTGGAAGCCATGCTTGATGAATCCCTCCGCCGACTCGGCACTGCGGAAGAGTACACGCACCACTCCACGTCCCTGGGACAGGCTGCCCTTGCGAGCCAATAGACTCAGATGGCGCTGAGAGTCGACGTCGTCCTTGCAGGTGGCTAGCACCTGGCGGCACAGATTCGAGGCGCGCGAGTGCAGGCACGCCTTGCGATGCTTCTCCCAGTGGGCTCGCCGACATTCACGTGAACAATATAGATGGGTACAATTGTGGCATGACTTGTACAGCTTTTTGGCATCCGCGGGCGTGGCACTTTGCTCACACTTGGTGTTCCGGCATTTGATTTGCAGCTGCTGTTGCTGCAGCAACTGTTGCTGGTCGCCATTGAGGCTGTTGCTGGTCTTGTGGTCCGTGTGGGAGTCACCCAACGAGACGCGCCGGCTCCCGCTGCTGGCATTTGCTTGGTTACTTGGTGCTGAAGCTGACTGAGATTGCGATTGGGATTGGGACTGGGATTGGGTATGGTTTGCTTGTTGTTGCTGCTGTTTCTGCTTCTGATTGGGTGCGTCACCCTCGCTGCGACGACGCAAACGCTGCTGTTCGGCCGCCGTTAGGACCTCCAATTGTTGACGACTAGCTAAATCTGCTAGGAATTAAAAAAAACGCAATTCAAAGCAAATTAATTTCAATAATATTATCAATATTAACATTTCATATTCATGTAATCAACAATAACAACAACAATATGGCATTCAATGGTGAAGGAGAGATATTTTTTTTTAGGGTTTCATTTCTTGTCTGTCATGCTGGGGGGAAAACTTTTAGGTAGTTGGGCAACTAATGTTTTACTTTGTTTTCTTTTATTTTTCTCAGTGTAATTTTAATGAAAATAAACCAATGCAAATGATGGAAAAGTTATTTCATAACTAGATTATATGGATGGAGAGTGTGAAAACTGGGAAAAAAGAGAGATAAAAATCTAAAATTATATGAAAAAGTTGGCTTATATTTACTTTTGGAAAATGGCGCAGTGGACAACTCGCCAAAAATCGATCAGTAAAAGCAATAAAGTTAAGCAATCTAACGACTTAAAATATATTATACATTATATCGCAACGTCTTTCAATTAGTTTCTAAAAATTAAAATATTGAAAAGCAAACTGAATTTCAGTTACTTTTAATGAATTCACATTAAGGGTACTTTCTGTTTGATTTGGAAATAGTGTTGTAAAGCGAAAAATTAATCTATATATTTAAATAATTTAGGACTTCAAATACACTAAAAAATACTGTATTTATCAGCATAAAAACACCTCAATCAATTTCTTAGGTTGTTAAACTTTTATAACCAATAACGTAAAAAGTACCCAATAACATGTCTTTTAAAAAATCTCTTAAACGATTCTCAAGAAAAATGTATGTCAAAATTTTAGACTCAAAATGACCATAGACAATTGTTTATTTTAAAAGATCCCTTGACGATCCTACAATTTTACTATTGTTATGTATAATGGCATAATAAATATGCAGGAAAGTTAATTTTGTAACACAGATAATAATTTTAATAAAATGAATCTTGAAAATTTCTTATTTCATGTCTTTTATGTTTTGGTTCTTTTAGATCTAAAGACTAAGAAGTCTTAATTAATATATACCATTTCAAATAATTATTTCTTGAAGAAAGTTTAGCTACTTGAAAACACTTCACACGAACAGAAAATACCCCTAAAATTATACACTGTGTTCTCTTTTTAAGCATCGCTTCGGCGAGTGTCCACTGTATGTTCGAGGCCTTTCCTAAGTATGTTATATTACTTTTTTTTTGTATATAGAGCTTATATATGGATTATATAGTAGTATATGCGAACAACAAACAAGAACGGAAGTAGTTTTTGCCTATACCCATGTGCGATTTCTTTTTTTCTTTGACTTTTCACTTTTTTTGTTGTTATTTTTTTTTTTTGGTTTTGATTTTTGCTTTTTGGGTTATATTGGAACAAAAACTTACAGGTTCATACCTGTCGTCGCAGCAGCCGCTTGTTGTGTTCTGTTGTTGTTGTTGTTCTGGTTGTTCTGGCTGTTCTGGCTGGATGAGGAGGTAGTTGGCAATCCTAAAAGCGAGGCTAGGACATCTTCTAGCGAGGCGCTGCTCAACGAGCGTTCGGGCGCTATATATATGCATATATATATATTTATATATACATATATATGTATGTATATATGTATTTTTTGTTGTTTGTATGTATATATGAATATGCGGGCCAAATCGAAGTAATTATTAATTTTAAATTGAATTAAATGGAAAAAAATTGCGAAAAAAAATAAACGGAAATCAATTTTGGTTTGTTAGGCTTGGAATTGGAATTGACATACATACTTATAACTAAATGTGGTTGAAATTATTTATACATAAATAGTCTAAAAAAAAATTACACTGAGAAAATGTTTGGGCAAGACCAACGGGTGCGAGTGTGTGTGTGCGTGAAAATTATAATTCAATAAAATGAAATAAAAAATCAATCGGTTTTTTAAATAAAATATAAATCAGTTTTTATTATAGCCACCATTAGATAAGGGCTTAGCTCAGCGTAGAAATATGTATGTATGTGTATTGTATATATATATATAAAGCACTTTAAAATAATTTATACAAATAAAATGATCAATTATATGTAGGTAAATATAGTGTAAATCGTTCGTTGTTTTTAGGTAAAATTTATAGCACAATTAAAATGGGGTGAATGGGTGAATTTTTCTAGTTTTAAAAACCAAGCCTAAAATAGAAAATTCCAAAAATATAAAGAAATCAAAAAGTAACGCACACAAGATGGATAAAACCGAAAATTAAGTGAAATTTTGACGTTATGCCAATCGATTGATCGATCGATCATAGCAAAACTTATGCCCTGATAAGTATGCTATGAATTTCTTCTATTGTTATTGCGTGATAAATGATAAAAGAAATTTAAATTATATTTAAAAATAATACAATAAATGTTGCTCGATATGTGTTTATTATGATTATTAAAATAGAAATTAAACATAAAATTGTTTAAATATTAGAGTCTAAAATAATTACGTTGTTTGAGCAAATTCAAATTTGTCAATGTTAATTTACAAGATATATATGTATGTACGTAAAAAAATGGTACACAAAAAATGTAGAAAATTATATTTTCTTCAACTACATTCTGATTGTGGTAAAAAGGATTTGCTTTGTGTGTGTTTTTTTTATCTACATGCTAAAAGTGTATGCTAATATATATATTTATATAAGTAAAATATGTATAGAAATAAAAAATGAGCTAACTCATTTTGCTAGATGCTTTTGCTTTTGTTTTTTGTGCACAATACAGAAACCGAAATAAAATTAAAAAATTGTGATCGAAAATAATAAATTGAAAACAAGAACTAAGCACGCATCGATTGGAAATTGGAACTTGGATTCGGTTTTGTAAGTCAAACAAAAAATAGAAATTAATTTCCATTATGTTTTTGATCAACTTAGATATAGATGGTGGACTCACCGCCACCGCCGCCGATACGGCTCAATCCGTTCATGCGTAGTGGCTGTTGTATGGATGATAGATTTGACGTGGCATCCAAATGGAGATGCTCCTGATGCTGAAACTGATGCTGTTGCGTTCCTGTTCCAGTTCCTGGCGGGCTATTGTCAATGACGGGTGTTTGCGGTGAGTCCAAAGGACGAATGCCCACAAAACTGCTTTCAAGCCAGCATTTTCTACGAAGGGGATGGAGAAAACCGAACAGATAATTAGTTGAATGAATTGGAATTTGGAAACATATGAAACAAATACAAATCGAGTGCAGTGAAAATCAATAAGTGACGTCACTGCACTTGTAGCTCTCTCTATCTCTTTTTCACAGTCTGTTTCTGTCTCTGTTTGTGTTTCTGTTTCTGCGGGAGCACTAACCTCCGACAACTTGTCTGTAATTGCGTTGGTCAAGTATTCTCTCCTCTCCCCGTTTTGGCTTTTTTGAATTATTAAAATTTGGTCCTTTTTACTTTATATATTTTTCGTTATATTTTTTGTGTTTGATTTGCCTGGAGCAGCTGCTTTTTCCATGTACCGCTTGCTAGGAAATATCCTGCACGAATGAGAAACGGATGCGAACAAAAATAGCAAAAGAGTCCGAAAAAAAAGTGGGTTGCCCCACCAACAATGTGGGGAGCGCAGGACAAACAGAGACAGCCACAGAAAGAAAGAGAGAGAGAGAGCGAGTGAGAACGAAAGCCATCACGAGAGACAAGAGCAACATCCTACGTGGCTGCTGTGTGTTTGGTTTAGTAAAGCGGGGGTGAGTTGGGGGTTATTGCTCCTGGCGCCCCGTTGGCGGCCTGATTACAGGACAACAATGACAGGGATATGTGTGGCAGGGAAAGTGAAACTGGAGATACTCTAGAAAACTAAAATTGAACTCAAAGGAAAAACTTATCATAGAGTTCTTTCCTTATGTGTATGACCTACATAGAAAGGACCAAAAGTAATCAAGTGGTAGTTATTCGGAACAAGATCTCAGAACAGGGCATTTGAAAGGTTGTTTTATTTTTAAGAAACATTTTCTAAAGAAGTCTCAATATATTATAAGAGAAAACTGAGTTGAGAAAAAATTCTAAAAGGTAAATAATGTCATTCTTTGCTTAGTCCATTGGAAGTCCAATCCTTTTTATAAAAATTTTTTTTAATTTAAATGGATCTAACTCAAAGATGTTTTTTCCTGTAAGTGTTTTTGTCTAATTCTGTCTAATTCAAAAACCTATTCTGCAGATATTCTAAATCACAAAGAAAGAAATAAAAATCTCAAAGGATACTAGTGTCATTCAAAGCTTTGATAAAGATTTCCCTTATTGAAATTGAATTAACTCAATAAATTATTATCCCTGTGGTTATCTACGTCTATTTAAAAAAACATTTTTTAAAGTTTTTTTTAGTATATTTAATATGATAGTTCTTCACAAATTCTCCAGATTTATTTTCGTAATACTTAAAAATTGCAATACAAGAAAAGGAAAGTCTCATCATTCAAAAATGCTATAGCAAAAATTGTGAGGAACACCCTCTATACGTGCACATACATATGTATGCCCTGTATCTGCTCTACTTCTTCAATGTTATTGATTTTCATAATGATTGGCACTGCCCAAAAAGGGAAGAAGGTAACTAACCAAGCAAAGCTAGCAGCAGCAATCTGCAACCAGCGACTTGAAACGTGTTCAAGTGGCCTCCATCTGATTGCAGGGCAGGACACATGTCCTCTGTCCAATATGCCAGGTATGAATAAACGCACCAGAGTGTAGGTGAATATATAACAGCCAAGCCCCCGTCACCTACCTCCTGCCCCTCATCCCTAGGAAAGGTTTGCCAGCTGCATTGTTGTCATTCAAATGCCACGGCAATGGTATGTGCTCCCAACTAGAACTTTGGACAGGACAGAGGGAGACGGAGAGAGAGGGAGTCTTTTTATGGCACTTATTAATGGCACTCGCATCACATACGGACTCGGGAGTCTTCAGAGAAATACAAATGAAATCAATTTTGCGTCTTGAATGGCACTGCATTGTGTCCTAGTGACGGAAAATCAATACATCCAACTCTTGGGATAAATGAGATCGATTCGGAGACTGAAAGGGAGTAGGTCAATAATCAGATTCAACTTGATTCTATAGGCTTATATCTACTAAAAGCTTGTATTATAAGTTTTTTAACCTTTTCTCAATGTCAAAATAAAATGTTTCAAAAGAAACCAAGTATTCCGAAAATATAAAGAATGGAGAACCTATTTAAAAATTGATTTTCTAACACTGTGCAAATAATCTATATAACTCATGGGAAAGGCGACATTGTCATTTGTCCATTACAAATAATTAATTCAATTTTAAATGCCCTATACAAGGCCACAAAAATGATTTCACAATGACGAATTCCTAACTTGGATTACAAATAATATTTCAAATAGATAACTTTTCCATTTAATTATTATGAATATTTATAAATATTGTCAATTTGAGAAGTTTATGTGAATTACACAATACTAGAGGGAATTATATAGGCAAAAATCAAAGGTTGAAAACACTTCAAATAATTTTATGAAGTTTTCTATTCCAAAAGAATATCAAATGTAAGAGTGGTTTAATAAAACTAATTATTTAGTTACGAATACAATAGGAAAAGAATAGTTCTTGTTATTTTAAAATTAAATTATGCTTTTCTATTCTTCGACCTATTTTACTATCTATAATTTTCTAGCAAAATTCAAAAAAAAAATTCTCAATCAATTTTTAAACTTTGCATTCCTAGAGAATTATCAAAAATTAGTATTTAGTTGGGAAAATCTTAAACAATTGTTTTTTTACAGCTTTTCACTAAAGTAAATACCTTTCTGCACCTCAACCTTTTTTCCTTCTCTAAAACTTTTCACTTTTTTTCTCGTTTCTCTCTCGGGACAATTGCTAGCTTGACCTGACCTCATTTAGTCCCATAACTTGGAAATTGTCCAAGACCAAGTTTGGATTATTTTTCCCCTCTTTTTAGTGATATTAGTAACCAGCACAGACATATACACATAGAGATATATATATATACATATACATATATATAGAGACACATATGTAAGTAGATTTTGTGGTTAGTCACAGGTGTTAGACCACAAAAAGGAAATTGTGGCAGGTTGAACCCAACTAAGGGGCTTACCTTTGGAGCCAGAGTGCTGGACAGTTGGAGTAAGTCTCAAATTATTTTTGTTGGTGCTGGTTCAAATTTTCGAAATGGTTTACAAGTAGCTACGCGTTGTGTGTGTAGTTGTCGCAGTAATAATAATAATAATAATAATAATAAGAAAATGAAAATGGGGGAATTCAGATTTTGAGTCGGAGTGTGAGAGAAAAAAGGATGTGAGATGGTGACTGGGTGCAACAACAACAACTACGACACATTGAGGTGGTGATGGAAACAGAGGTGACAACTACAAAACATCAAGGATTTTTGGTGGTGGTAATGGAGTGGTTCTCTCTATTGAGCAACGGAGTAGATGACCCGCCGTTGCCTACCTCGAATTTGGACTGGCCGAGCGGCTGCGCTGTTGCTGCTGGGATTGCTGCGCTTGCTGATCGTTCACATAGTGTACAATGGCCGAGGTGACCTCCTTGATGGAACTCTGTATTTCTGGTGTCACGGGTTGCAAGGTTGAACGCACTCCAATGCCTCCTCCATTCGCTGTGGCCGTTGTGGGGGATGTGCGTTGCGCCAGCAATGAGTTGGCCAGTCTACCCAAAAAAAAGATTAACAAATTGGTTAAAAAGCTATGAAAAAACCCAAATCCAAATCAAATTTACCGCTCATGTGGTGTCCTTTGTGACAATTTCTCTGTGCTACGCCAGCCCAAATACGGTTGTCGATATGAATTTCTCAGTACACCGCCAGGTGCGCCACCAGTGCTGCTGCCACTTGCCACCGACATGAAACTACTATTGATCGGGACGCCACGAGCAAAGCTGCCACGCTGCGACACGCTGGGCGATGTCTGGCTGGAGTTGAGGTGCGATGTAGACCATCGTGTGGCTCCCACACCCTGCTGATGGGGATGCTGACCGTGTGGCGCTACATTTCCCGTCACACTATTACTCTGGCCACCATGATGGCTGTGCGCTGAGGGACTCAACAGCAGAGGACTGCGATCGGAACGCTGTGAACCCAGCGAACTGAGCGAAGTCGTCTTCGAGTTGAGTCCCTGCCAGCGACCCGAATCCTGTGTGCGTTTGCGGGTAAAGTTGCCCGGCCTATAGCCGCCCGAGGTGCCGCCGCTTGCAGAGACATTTCCCGCGCCCGTGGCGCCATCTGGCGAGTGTGCGGCATTTTGATTGTAGGCTCGGAACCAGTCGGGTATATTGAGACGCTGCAACGAGGCCTGTACACGCAACTGATGCTCACTTAGGGCGGCCGGATTGTGATCATGTGATTTCTGTAGCTCATTTTCAGGTGGCTGCAAAGAGATATGAAAATGAAATGCAGAAAAATTAGTTTCATTTGCATAATAACGATGATATTAATTAAGAAGTAACCAATTTACATATTTAGTAATTTATTAACTAATCAGTACCTTTTTTATAGCTCTTTGAGACATAAATCTTGAGAATGTAGTTCAGGTATTCGACTTTTCTCTCTTTATAAGTTGATTAAAACAGTTTTTTCAGTTGTAATTCTCAACTAGTTTTAACGTTGAATGAGTGGAGTGTAAGTCCAAGTCTGCTGATGCGAGAACTTGCTGGAACTATCGTTTATCCCTCAATTAGACTTAAAATATATGGTTTAACAAAATAAAAGCTTTTTACCCTTTATTAAAAAAAAAAGAAGACCAAATTTCACTTGTTGGATGATTGGAAACCGGATACTTGGAATTCTACTGTAGTTTAAACCACAAATCTTAAGATTTCAGATACATTGTTCGACGTTGCATACTTTGTAGTCGATTCAAATTGGAAATTTTCATATTTAGATAGATTTATTTCGAAATTCTTATAATCTTCATAAAAAAAAACTAAATTGAACTAGTTGCTAACTCTTCAAGGAGTTATTGTAATAATTTTAATGAACTAGTTCCGATTCCAAGTCGTTTCAAAAAAGTCGTATATTTCTATATTAATTTTGGAAGCAATTGCGGGCACTAAATTATAAAATACAAACTTATAATGCAATTTAATCAATTTACGAATTCAGATTAATTAATTAATTTTTGATCAACTGGTTTTGCAATTAATACTAACTGATTATTAACTTATGTTAAATAAGCTGGTTCAGTTGATTATTGCATCATAAGAACTAGTTCGCCCAAAACTCTTGTCTCCCCTTGAAAAACCCCCAAAAAAAGAGCAACAGGTTTCCAATTCTATTGATTGCTTTCTTGTCTCCTGTCCCTCTCGCCTATTGCGGGGGGAGAATTGATTCAATCTCGTCGCCCTTTCTCTATGATTTATTGCGTGTGCCTACAACACGACACTTGAATGATATAATATTATTATCTTTTTTTTTTTCGTCATGGACATCCTATAGTATATCTCTAGCAGAGATGACTCAGCAAGGATAACTGAGGGGCAAAACTTTCGGTTTTGTTTGTTTGTCTACCTACCAACCACACCCCCCGCCCCTATAGCCAAATTATGTCAGTCGTTCCATAAAAGTTTGCAGCATATAAAGAAAGCTTGGCATTAGTATGGACGAACAAAGAAACAGAAAAACGGGAAACTGCAAATGCAAAAAGAAATGAAAACTTTTCTCAGCGACATTTCTGGGTTATGTGTGTGTGTGTGTGTGGGTGGGTCTGGGATTTGAGATGAATGCTTTTGAAGCACAAGGTAAATAGAACACATTGGGTTAGGTCTGGAGCAGACCTTGACGTGATGAGGGGAGGGATGGATAGAAGTTGGATTCGGGATTAAAAGAATTGTGCCAGGCAAAAAGTGTCAAAACTTTTTCCACTTGGATTAATGTCCATATATAAAAACTAAGCTGTTGGCTTGAGTGATGTTGGTTTAGGATAATCGTTTCCCAAGAAGAAGTCATTTGGAAAGTGCCATGAAAATAAAAATAAAATTGATTTAGACTCGAAGAAAAGAAAAATAATAACAAGTGGCAAAAGCGGATAATTATCTAAACTAGCATAACAATTAAATATAATCTGTGTTATTATACCCAAGATTCAATCCTCAATTCTCTGTGGTAATATGAGTAGTAAGTGGCATTGAAAAGAACAAAACAATGAAGACAGAGAGAGAGAGAGAGGAATAGTTGTCAATTTGAAAGCTATATTCAATTTCTCCCTGAATCCTTTTCAGGTTAAAATTTTACTACTTTTCCCTGAAGATACTAATTATGTCTGTACTAATATAAACAATTTTAACTGTAGATATTATTATTGAGTGTGTGGATAAGCACACCATTTTGTTATATTAAAACATACAACTAAGGGAATATACTTAAAAAGAAAGATGTATTAAGTATTAGAATCTCGTTAGGGGGGAAAATTCGACCAAAACTTTCCGTATTATCCGAGCGCACAGTTCAATTAACTCTGAGTTCTCGGATAAGTTGGGAAATTCGGATAATGCAAAGATTTAGTTAATTGTAGACCGAGTATTCGAGGTTCTTCTGTCTTTCTTCTAATCTACGAATTAAGATACTAATTATTTCTGTACTAATATAAAGAATTTTAACTGTAGATATTATTATTGAGTGTGTGGATAAGAACACCATTTTGTTATTTTAAAAAATACATCTTAAGGATTATACTTAAAAAGAAAGATGTTGATAGTAGCACAAAATAATATTCAAACATAAGTATTGAAATCTCGTTTTTCGATGTATTGGCTCAATTAACGCTGAGTTTTCGGATAAGTTGGGAGGTACGGATAATGCTGAGATTTAGTTAATTGTAGGCCGAGTATTCGAGGTTCTTCTGTCTTTCTTCTAATATAATACAAATACTTTGTAAAAAAAAAGTTATTCAGTAAAAATATTCTAATATAGTTTTATTTAAAAATGTACCAAAGAAGGCTTTGCATTTTAAAAGATTTCCCAAAAATATTCACATAGATTTTTTGATATTTTTGGTAAGTATGAACACAATCATCCTTCTTCCCACTGTGATTTCTCAAAGGGCATGTGCTTGGGAAAAGGATTTCAAGTGCATTGCTAGAAACTTGAAATGCGACTCAAGTGCAAACAAAGCTTACTTCTAAGACGGTCGTGCTACCAACATTTTGCCTTGGCTGTGCCTCGCTGTGCTGCAACAAAAAAACAAATGGCAAAAGACAAAAGCGGTTGACAGGCAAAAGTTAATCACAGTCATCATACACGTATGCAATGGCACTTCAACGAGGGCTCAACCCGAAGGCAAAGGAACTGAGCAGGCAGTGCGGTGGGGTAAAGTGGGAGGGGGGTGGTTCGGTGAGAGAGGAAAAACTGATGTCGACGTCAGATGGCGTGCCATCCGTTGACAATTGTTATGCCGCTTTCAGTTTGTTTGTTGTCTCTTATTATTGTTGCCGTAGCTCGGCAGTAGTCTGCTGCAGTTGCATTTGCAATTGAATCTATAGCTTCTACATGGATATTTGGGTCATATTCTCGCTCTCTGGCAGCTGATTTTGACGTCAAAATTGTAATTGTAACTAAGTATGTAAAGATAATGATTACTTTGTGCTCATTTACCTGATCGTATTGCAGCATAATTTTTCTATATTATATTAAAGTTGAAAATTTAAATACTTATATATATATTTTTTTTTTTGGTAATTTTCTATTTTGCTGTTTTTTTTTTTTTGGTTCAGAATTTTGAAAGTAAATGCAAAATACAGAAATTTTATTTTAACACACAGAGAAAACTCAATTAGCACACACAAACACACACACACATTAGAGGAAGTCAATAAACACACACACACACACCTGAAGTAAATTTAGCAGAGGGAGTTTAAGGCACACCCAAAAAAAAGTTATCCCCCTTCTTCTAGTATATACAAATATTGTGTGGATTCATTTTTCATTTGGAAGGGCAGGGAAATGGGGGGATGAGGGGGCCATAAATATATTTTTATATATTTTTTTTTTGATTAGAATTTCATTTTTTTGGCACTCAAACCCGTGTGACCTTAAAAAGAAATCTACGAAAAAACTGCCAAACGCACGCACCAATACATGCACACAAACACGCACACACATTTACACATTTACACATACAAGCGCAGCGCGCGCATCAATTTATATTTTATTGTCAAAGGAGAAAGAGGAGAGAATTAGAGGGGAGAGTGGTGGGGAGAAGAGAGGGCACAATTTTTAGGGCTTCTTCTTCTGCTTTTCTTTCTCCTCAGCTCTTGTTCTTTGGCTTTTCTTTTTTGTTTAAATTAATTAATCAAATTTCGGCTTTTACTTGAGCAAACATGGCGCGATACATGCAATACTCATACTAGCACACACACACACACACACAGACACAGAAGCAGAGGGACGTGTACACGCTACGCGCCGTTTGCCATTTCCGGCGCACAAAAGTATGCTTCGGCTTTTCTATTTGAATTTGTGATAGATACTGGGCCCACAACTTGAGGAACTGCAACCAGGAAGCCCAAAAACCAAACCATGAAAATAAAACCGAAACGAAACGAGACGAGAAAGTAAACCAAAATCCGAAAACTTGCTTTTTATGGCAGCTTTTGCGCATGTCCATAGCAGGAGCAACCGAGAAGCAACAGACGGAAGCTTTCCATCAACATTATTGTGCTCTGTGTATGGCAAGGATTCAATAGATCTGTGTGCGTGTGTGTGTGCTATAAATATACACACGAGTGAGACACCCTGTGTGTACACTTTTCAAATGTAAACAAAACCACAGCAACAGGCATCTGCTGGCGTCACTTTGTCTGTTATTTTTAGTCATCTTGGGTAAGCGATGATGGGATGATGTTTGAGGAAGTAGAAGTCACACCCAACTGACAGCCAACCTGACAGGCTGTTCCAATTGAGTCAGATAATCGCTAAAGTGGAGTCGAGGAGGAGCTGAGATGCTACATGCATCCGTGTCACTGGGTCGCCTGGGAAGCGGAAGGTTGCACATCTGGCTACCTAGTACCTAGAGGAAAGCCATTAAAATAAGTGTCAAGTGGGCGAACTGACAGGAGGGGATAAAAAGGGATAAACATTTCGAATTTTGTAGTGTAGGTAAGTGGATTGAGGGGTGTCCCGACTTCCAATAGATCTCAACTTGCATTAGAGCATCTAAAAAATAAATTTATTAGGTTTGTTTTCGCTTTCAAAACGCAAATGGTCAGCGATTCCCCAAAGTATTCGAAATCGATAACAACAAACAAGCGAGAAAATGCCTCAATTCCGATCCCAATAAATTTATTCGAAATCGGAAATGAGAACAGATCCGTATATGAAACGAATTTACTTTTTGAGGGATTTCTGAACTTATAAGTTATTAAAAAGAAGTTTCTTGAATTTGATTTTCGTTTAAAATTTAATTGTTTAAAAAAATTGGAATGTTTTACAAACAAATTTAGGAATATTTTCATGTATCTTAAATGGAAAACGTTTTGCTACTTAATTATTACATGGTAAATTAAAGCTGATTTCTGCATGCAAATATTTCTTTTGCATTACAAAGTCAAATAACGCAAAGCCTTGTCGAGGAAGCGCTCTTCCGGCGATCCCTGGCCACAGGCAATGCCACGTCGTGACTTGCTCACAAGTTGATCGTACTTTTGTTTAATGCTTTCATTGACCATGCGATCACAGCGTTCCGGCTGATCCAATTGCTCGGCCGAGGGAGCTTTGGCATATTCACGCTTCAGTACCAGGCTAATGATGCGAGAGCGAGTCGAGCGTGCCTTGGGCTGCGAGATGACCTTAGATCTTGGACGGACCGCCGGTGGCGGTGGGATGGGACTCGATCGTCCATAGATGCCAGACTCAGCGGAGTCGGAGTCCTGGTTGCTAGAGATGCCACCGCAACTGCAGTAGGTGACACTGCTGCGTGGCGATTGGTTGACACTTCCGTAGGCCTCATCATCGCAGGAATAGTAATTCGGTTTCTCTGATATGGCATAGGGAATGCATTTGGCTTCCAGATACATGACAGTGGGCTCATCCACAGCCTCCTCGGCACTGGGCGTTGGACTCACGCATCTTTCATTCTCCAGTTCGGCAATGCGAGCCTGTTGGATCTTCTGTTGCCGGCGACGCTGACGACGCTCGTGGCGTTCTCTCTCCAGGCGGGAGATCGTCTCCAGACTCTCCATGAACAGACCCAAATCCTTTTGGGCAAATCGAGATGCATCCAATGTGAAGGTGGTCATCGATGCGGACTTTTCGTTCAAGCTGAACATTTGAGTGCAGTTGGTTGTAAAGGAAGTGGCCATTTTTTCACAGAATCACAGAATCTTTTCACTATGTTGATGTTGGCACTTTGCTCGTGGTCGAACAACTGATGTTGCAATTGAATATTCACAGGGTTTTTATATGCCACAGGTAGATGTGTCCGGCCCACAACCTGCCCAGGTCCAGCCCACCCCCACACCATAAACTGACCCGAGACCCTTTTTGCAGACCTGACCCGAACCGACCCGCCCATTAAGTTACCTGTCCGCAGGCAGGGCAAATCCCTTTTCACCCAAAGTCGGGGTCGGGGAATTTCCTTGATTGCTTTTTAATTTTTGGCATTTCCCCTAAATTGCACACATGTTGGGCTATTAACCCACACAGCTGCTGCCTGTCTGTTTTATGCCCATGTTGTAAAACTTTCAGAAGAGACACCTGGCCCAGGCTTACACCCACCCAAAGTGGGTGGTGTATACATGGGCAAATGGAATGAATCAGTTTAGTTTCTGTCACTAAAACAATCAATACTTGTACTTTGCATGTTTGTCTAAGCCAAACACTTGTCATTTTACCTCAAGGGCGTCAAGTAAATCAATAGACAATCAATTTTAAAGTGTTTGTTTGGATTAATTAGAGGCCAAGTTAGATTGAGCTAAAGTAAGCCAAACCATAGACAATTGCAAGAACAGAAATATATTGACAATACAAAATTAAAAGATTTGCTCATTAATAAAGATTCAAGAACGAACGTTATATGAACACCCAGGGATGGCTAAAGCTGATAGGGCGTGGATTACCCAGGAAGGCGGGCTTTTAGATCTGCATTGAAATAATCAACTTATTTTAGAAAACCTTAAATTGCCTTTTCTTTACTTTTTGATATAATGAACTTATTTTGGAAAACATTAAATTGCCTTTTCTTTACTTTCTTTTTAATTTAAAGCTTACTTTCACACTTTTAAATAGTTAAACGAATTTTTTATAAATTAAAAAATATTGAAAGTCTTTCCCACGGTTCTCGAATATATTCTCTACTGCCCTGTTAATAATAAAAGTCTATAAACTTAATATAAATGTTTGTTACATTAAGCTAATATCATATATAAAAACTTTAACTATGTAAAAGACAAAAATATAGAATTGTGAAATGTTTCTTTAAGCATTATATTGAATGAAAACAAAAGAAATAAAAACACTAAGTTTTTGTTTTGGACCTCGAACCTTCATAACGTTAGTGTTACATTGTAGATGATAGATTTATCATTTCTTTACTAATAAATGTAATTCAATAATCACAATAAACTGTGATGAAATATTTAGGTAGGTAAAGTTCGTTTAACTATGAATATATGTTGGTATGAGGCGCTTCACTGCCTTCTATTTGTCGCTTGCCTCAATTTCTCCCTCTTAATAGCAACTTGGAGCTAGGTGCAAATCTCACCAATCCATCTAAGTACATAAAACTACTTGTAAAAATGATGTTCATAAATAAAAAAACCTGCCCTCGTTTCCGATTCCAAATATATATCGCCTTTATGGTCTTTTTCTGCAAAATATGTTCTTCCAATATGTGGTCTATATCACTTAAAAGGATCCCGACCAACGGAATACTAATTGGAAAAGTTTCAGATACATTGGGTAGCAGAAATCCTTTCTTAAACCCCTTTTAGAGAGGGTTTTGGGAAAAACCCATTCTACCTAAAGTCCCGAGAGTAAGAAAAATTGGTTAGAAATAACATAAATAAATATTAAAATGCCTATTCCAGCGATTTACAAATAATCTTCTCGGCTCTATGTTTCTTGGGTGTTCAGTTAATATTTCAAAAACATATATAAGATACCAAACATGTCTTAAAATCTCTACATACTTAGTTTCGACCATTTTGTAGGTAGATATTTTCGATGGATTAACTAAGCGCCGTCTTAGCACATGCAACAGATATATTTCAGACCAAATTTAAGCCACTCTTAAGCCAGCTTATGGCCAATTTGAGTAATCTTGCTACTAAGAATATTAAGCTGAATCAGCAAGTAAATTTTATAAATGATATTTTACACTTTGCAGAAATGAAACCGAAAAAATTAACAAGCGAAATATAATTTCTCCTATTGATTTAGTAACTTTACACGTTTCTTTTCTCTTTTTTGTTCCACACAAACAACATTTCAATTTGCATGTCCAGACAAGAGTCATTTATCCGTTCTGACAAATGACTTTGGCTAGTCAGTCAGTCAGTCCGAAAAACGAAAACCCACTCAGAATTTGAATTTGAGAAAAACAAGTCGATGGGAAGGAGTGACTCAATTTGTCTAGACTGGTCAAAATGGCCAAATTAGAGACAAGGGCGCGATGATGTCGTGCTGTTGTCGCCAGTTGGCTAATTAAACACATTTTCAAGACCCTTTTATTAGACAAGATGAGAGGAGATTCAAGCCTGCAGCTGGAGATTCATATGGAAATGCACTTGAGATTCATATTATATATTTATGTAGTATATAAATCTCCATTTTCATCTCTCCGTCACTTCATCTGAGGCATTTTGCCGCTTTCTGTTGCTTTAAATCCATTGAACTTTCAATTAAGCACGTTCCACAACAGTCGAGGCGACAAGAAGAGGGGAGTGCGAAGAGGCGGGAGATAAAACATTTAACCCCTTGTTGCCTTTTTTATGAGAGACAAATTGTCTTTCTTTTGTTTCGGGTTGGTTTGGCTTTCTCGTATTTTTTTTCGGGCACTTATAACTTTATTTAAAAAATTAATTGCCTTAAATTAATAAGACCGACTTTGAGATAAACAATTTGAGTATTTGGGCGTGATTTACGACAGACTTACGGATACATGAGGTTTAATTTTTCTGTTGACAAGTATATGTATGTACATACCTGCAAAGAGAAAGATAAGAGAAAAGTGGAGCAAATTAGTTAAAGTGTTTGAAGAGTCCAAAAAGCTTGCACTGCTGCACCCCAAGGCGGAAATATCAATTTACTACAAAACGAACACATAAAATGCCAATTGGCAAATGACAGACCCAAGACGGAGAATAAAACTACAACTAGAGAAGGGGCGCCACGCACAAGGGGGCAGGGGAGCAAAGCTAACAGATGGACGACGCCCACCAAAACTACTCACAAAATGTGCTTCAATTGCTCTAAAGACAAACGAGAGAAGAGAAGAATAACGGCAAATGGTCGAAGTACAGGGGGAGGGGAAAACGTAAGAGAGGAAATAATAACGAAAATTCAATTGGTGTTTTTTTAACCATAGAATTTCATATTTAATTCGATTTCTGTGAACTCCAAAAATGTTCTCAACTTTAATACGATTTCTAAATATATAAACCTTTCGCGACTTTTTCTAAATATTTAACATTGAATTGCTTAAACCTTTGAATAGTATTAAAGACGTATGAATATGAATTATTTGTAGTTTCCTGCATGGAATGAATATACGAGTGAATATACTAGTTATCAAGTTTATTATGTATTTTAAATATCAAAACCTTTAAGAGTCTTTTTTTAGAAATCTAAAATTTAGTTATATACAAAATATACTCCTTTATGTATGAATGAATGAGTATGAATTTTTTAGAGTTGAATAAGTCTTTCAAAGTTAAGTTAATCTGGTCTAAGGACTAAAAAATACCAAAAATTCGAAGGATCTTTTTCTGGAAATTGAAAATTTAGTTTAGTACTTATTCAAAATTCCTTTTGAATGGTATTAAACGATTTGAATATTCATAACGCATGAATATAAACCCTTTAAATCACTGCTAGCAAAAACGAGAAGGCCAGGCTAACTTCGGCCATGCCGAAGTTTGTATACCCTTGCAAGCTCTTGTGTTACTAGATCCCTAAAAAGAGTTTTCTAAATGTAAGGACCCTGATGTAAAAATCCGTTTTTACACGACATAGCACGGCAAGTTTGTAGACATGCAGCATGCAATTTTTTCATATGTTTGTATGACAGCTATATGATATAGTCATCCGATTTTGATAAAATTTACCAAAATTATAATTTTTAATGTGGAAATGCTATTTACTAAGTTTGACGATGATCGCATAAGAAACAAAAAAGTTTCTAGAAGAAAAACTATTTTTGGTCCGATCGTTCATATGGGAGCTATATGATATAGTAGTCCGATCTTGATCAAATTTGGCACGGATGTTTGGATGTATAATAAACTGCCAAATGTTAAGTTTCATGATAATCAGGTGAAAAAGAAAGAAGTTATTGATCTAAAACTCATTTTTCGACCGATGGTTCCTATGGGAGCTATATGATATAGTCGTCCGATCCGGATGAATCCGAGATATACAATGCCTGCAGTATACACAAGACTTCGTGCAAAATTGCAGCTCTGTAGCTATAGCGGTTTAGGAGGAGAAGCTGTTGATCCAGACAGACAGACAGACGGACAAACGGATTTGAACTCGTCTTGTCATGCTGATCAAGAATATATATACTTTATATGGTCGGAGATGACTCCTTCTATGCGTTGCACACTTCTGACCAAAATTAATATACCCTTTTTGCAAGGGTATAAATATACAATATCTTTAATTATTCGCCAGAGTTTCCTGATCATTCTTTTTAATCTGACTATTCCTTTTTATTCATTCGAATTTGATCATTTCTTTCGATCAGGAAACTCTGAAGAAATATTGGATACTATTGAAGATTTTTCACCAGAAACGTTTCAGTTGCGGTTTCAAGGATTCAGATGCAATTCTTAATATGATTTACTTGGAATTCCAACGATCGCTCCTCTCCTCCTACCTCCCACCACTGTGCCATTCATCCATTGCCTCTCGCTCACTCTCTTCACGCTTCAACTGCATAATAAGGTCAAAATAATAAAAGAAGAGTTTGGGATGGAGAATGGGAGAGGAAATAATGAAAACAAAAGTTAACGGCCGCTGGTTGCGTGCCGATCGCCAACTCCAGGAATTGCCTTGGATGACTATCTATTTATGGAAACCATTGTAATAACTCCATCAGCAATGCCACGATGGATGGGGGCATGGGCGAATGAGAGGAGGGGAGGAGGCTGGGCCAGCATAAACTTCAAACAGATGTCAAGCTGCCGTCATGTAGTTATTATTAATGTGCCCCACCATCGTGCCACTTTGTTTGCAACCCAACCCTATCCATTTAGTGGCTTGTCTGATCTCATCTAGCAAATATTTCGAAAACACCAAAACTATGTGCCTCTGTTTTACATTAAAATTATTATTGCTCAGAGATTTTTCTTTTGCTTAAACGAGGCGTTTACTTGAAGTTCATTGAACTCCTCCACTCTCCACTCCCCACTCTCTCCCTCTCTCTATATCTCTATCTCTTTTTTGCTGCTTTTCCCACTCACTCACTCTGTGTGGGCAGCATGTGGGGCAGACTGCGATTTTGCCATGAATTCCATGCTAATACTTACTATGAATAGCGAGGCTTTGATAAATGGCACATGGTACCGTATAGAAAACCGTACACACACCGCACACACACACACACACCCTTTACACACTTACTCGTACTTTGTAGGTTCAACCTTATATGGCTTTCTTTGGCCATTCTTTGCCTATGTGCAAATTCATTGTCGTCTTGAGAACCTCTTTGAAAACTGAGAAACGTGAAATGCCTGATTGCATTGCTTCGAGACTTTTCAATTGATGAATTGCACTTGAAACCCACACAAAACTCACAAACAATAACCTCAAGTGAAATGTAACACATATCAATTTTGATTTATGCAAAAAAAAAAAGAAGGAATATTTATGGCGTGGGAAACGTTTTGCAATAATTATAAAAATATTGGTGGTATGTTTTGTTTTTGAAATCTCTATAGAGCACGTTCGAACTGTCAAGTTCAAGATTCAAGTTGGCAAAGATATGTGGTGTGTCTGAAACAATCCAAACTAATTTCTAAAATGTAATTTAATAATGGCCTCTCAAGGTCTAGAACCTAAGAGCACTTATGTACAGTTTAACCAACTAAAGTCCTATGAATTATAAATTTATAATTATTTAACTTAATTGTGCAGATAGACTCTGCTATCGTATTCTGTAAGTGAAGGGACACACCTGTTTGAGACAATTGACAATTGACTAATTACCTACATATATTTTATTAAGTGGGACACGTAGTATTAAATTTTGAAAAAAAATCCACTTTTTTAATTTACACCTTTAGAAATAGCATACTAACATTTATAATGAATATATGGAAAATGCAGGCGCTCAGGGAAAAAAACATTTTTATTTTTAGCATTTTCAAATTCATTCAAAAATGACATTTCTCAAATTGGTTACATAAGAAGCTCGAAAATATGTATATCCATATATTTCTCTGTAGAATAACCCTTCAATTTTTTTGAGTGTATACAAAATTTTAAAGTCTGCCATTTTGTTTAAGTTTAATTTTTTCACAATCGTAGGGAAATCGTATATATAATTGTATTAGTCGATAAGGAATATTTATTAATGATTGCAGCAGCTAAGAAGTTCTAATTTGTGATGTTAAAGACAGCGAATAATTCGCTGAAAATTGAATTTTTCAGTTTGAAAATGTTAATGAATATTTATTACTTATGTAAAAATACATCCTTAAAAATTCCAAAATATCACAATTTTTTAGGTCTTCACAATAGGTATGTGTCCTCATCAAAATGTTTTTCCCCAAACCTTTGATACGTTTGGACTGTTTAAGTATTTAAAAGATAAAATTAGAACTTTTATAGAATCAATTGAACTCAAAAGAGAAATTCAACATAGACTTTACAAATAAATTTAAGATCTTCGTTAATTGATTTTAATTAGGCCATCTAAATTTTGCTGCTCTATATAGCTATAAATCTACAATTAATTACATACTTAGAAATGATCAGTGGAAATTATGTGAGACCATCTTTCTGTTCACAAAATCATCAGAATTTCAAAACAAAGATCACTTAGAACTGTTTATGTTCTTTATAATATAAGACCTTGAGAGCTTCTTTAGCAATACTTGTAGTTATAGTCTCTGAACTTGGTAAACTCTGCTGATTGCTTAATGAATTCCACCATCATTCGAATTGAGCAATTCTATTGCTTATCTAGCGATCAATGTGCAGCTTTTGTTTACTTTGTTTAAACTGACCTCGAAATTGGTTTTATTTATTTATACTTTCCATTGACCCAATGCCTTATCAAAACAGGTTGAGCTACATTTCAATTAGTTCTGAAATTGCTTTATATACATACTTTGATCTCCTATATACTACATGGGCACGCTAGAATTTTGCCAAATTACGACGAAATTAAGTTATTCGGTCAGCGGAACAATATCCGCCCCGCTTTCCACAAATTAGATATTAGATATTTTCTATAGTATTCAGTCGGTTGGAAGGTCAGCAGCTGGCTGCTCTCTCCCTCGTGATTGATGACAATGAATTATTTTGTGCTTTCTGTATGAATTCAATCATAATTTACCATTTAATTTTGCTTATACACAGTCGATACGTTGGGCCAACAGAATTATTGCACATTTTGTGTATTATTTATAAATAAAACTCGTCAAGAGCTTAGCAATTTTTGTTGTTATTCGTTTATCTAGCGTTTGACTTTGGTAGAATGAAATATAAACAGAATAGCAATAGTCCAGGGACAGCGACTTGATTTTTTGTTGACTTCATGCGTTTTGTTTTTTTTTTCTCTCTCTTGTCTTTTGTAATAGAACTCGTTTATTGAAATTCCAGACGGGCTTGTGGCGTTATGTGATATCATTGAGTCAGACTTACGCAATTTGCTGCTTGCTTATGATGATGATATATGAAGATTATCAGAGGGCTGTTTGATTAGGTGTACAAATAGAATGATTAATGAGACTGGTAGTTCGTTTTAACTACAGTAGGGATGAATTGTGATTGGAGTTAATCGAATTTACCATTAATTTGTAGGTACTTTCTTTTTCAGTTGCTATCTCAATCACATACTGTTCGAATAATAAACATTTTGAAATTTATCATTTTATTGATATTTCCATATAAAGAAAATATTATTCGGGAATTCGAGCCATACATATTTCATATATCCATACAGATCATTTACTGTCTCTAGTATTTGAACTACTGGATCAAATATGCTTAGACTATTATGATGCACTTAAAATGTATATTTTCTAGTGTTCTATAAATCATTCAGCCGTTCAAAATGATCGAATATACTTAAAATGCCTAGTTCTATCTACTACACACATCTTTATCCCCTTATATCATGAGCTTCAAAATAGTGTGGCTGCATATCTTTTTTTAAGAAATACGAAAACGTTACATGTTAACCCTATCATGTAGTAAAAAAGCCTTTTCAAACTCCCCTCGTTGACCAACTGCGACTTGAGAATCGTACATTACTTGTTGATGATGTCAGCAATTAGCTTGATTAACGCCCAAGCTTAGTCAATTAAATCCAATTGCTAAATTTTGAAATTATGCTAAACGCACTTTACACCTCATCTAATTCTTCTTCTTTTCACCTCCTCCCACTTAGTTTTGTTTGCTGACTAAGCAAATGGCGACACAGTTTAGTGGTAAAATTCTGAAATAGGCTTTTTGGCAAAATGCTAAGGTGCTATGAACTCCCACTGACCGAGTGGCCTGCAGAGGGGAAGAGATTTCCCTTTTTGCATTAAACAAACAAATTTTAGTCGGATGCCGCAAATTGTTTCATTGTTTAAAAGTTAATTGTGTTTTATTGGCTCAGAGCCAAGTACAGGGAATTTAATTAAAAATAAAGAGCAAAAAAAAAAAGAATTGCAAATTGCATACGTAATTCAATTCATTTTCATTTACTTTCGTTTATATCACGTAGAAGGTTCTGTTGTCAGTTTATTTTGCTTTTTGTGTGTTTTTTTTTTTTTTTTTGAACGCAGTAAAATGTCATATGGCGTGTGGCGCTTCTATAAACAAAAAATTTGTGATTGACATAATACAATAATAATGTCCACCTGCCCACCCCCACACACATATTCAGAGATGTTTCATAATGCATTACATATGCTGATAATTAGATTGAGGTTTGTAATTAGAATGAGCCACAGAGACATGGTCATAAAATGGTTGGACTACAGTTTGTAGTTATTTTTTAACTTTGTTTATTTTGAAAAAGAAAAGTTAATGAAAAATGTAGTTAACATTTTATTTGTTCTACCGAAAAGTCAAAATATCAGTTAATTTTTTTCTGTTAATAATGGGAATGATAAGATTTTAAAATGGAAACATCGTTTAAAAAGTTGTTAGAAAATACATAACGAATTCTAGTTTAATGTGGATGTATCTATTGTACTTAATAAAGTATAAATCTTGAAATAACAGTTATTAAATCGGACCCGGATCTACGAGAGCAGCAATAATGAAAAAAAAAGTAAGTAAGTCGCCGGGCCGACTTGGATATACCATGCATCAGAGGGAAAAAAACTACATCGAGTTTATAAAACTAAATTCATATATTAAATTTCTTTCGTATGCGCGATTTCTAACATATGCTATCTCGCTCATTCTTATGTGTGTGCACTTTAGCGCCCCACCGGCAAAATTCGCCCTTGCACCGCTTTGAGTGCAAAACGTTTCAATGCATAACTCGGCCATTTTTATTCCGATTTTTATGAAACTTGGTGAAATAATAGATGTCCATAACATATATAAGTGTGCCAAATTAAATTCCGATACGACAAACAATGCAGGAGAAAATCACTTTTTATTGAATTTCGGAGGCGGAAGGGGGCGTGGCAAAAAAAATTTGGTGGAATGATAGATGTTCATTAGATCTATGAGTGTGCCAAATTAAATTACGATACGATAAATATTACGGGAGAAAATCACTTTTTATTAAATTCCGGAGGCGGAAGGGGGCGTGGCAAAAAAAAAGACATAAACTTGGTCTGCGTCTATACTACACGAGTCTACATTCTAAATTTGGTAGCTCTATCATTTATAGTTGCTGAGATCTCTGCACTCTTACGGACGGACGGACAGACGGACAGACGGACGGACGGACAGACGGACGGACGGACAGACGGACATGGCTATATCAATTTCTCTTCTCATGCTGATCAAGAATATATATACTTTATAGGGTCGGAAAAGCTTCCTTCTGCCTGTTACATACATTTTGGCGACTTTAATATACCATTTCATCCTATGGATGCATGGTATAATAAAGTAAGTAAGTCGCCGGGCCGACTTGGATATACCATGCATCAGGGGAAAACAAATTACCTTGGGTTATAAAACTTATTTCAAATATTAAATTTCTTTCGTATGCGCGATTTCTAACATATGCTATCTCGCTCATTCTTATGTGTGTGCACTTTAGCGCCCCACCGGCCAAATTCGCCCTTGCACCGCTTTGAGTGCAAAACGTTTCAATGCATAACTCGGCCATTTTTATTCCGATTTTGATGAAACTTGGTGGAATGATAGATGTCCTTAACATATATAAGTGTGCTGAATTAAATTTCGATACGATAAATATTGCGGGAGAAAATCACTTTTTATTAAATTCCGGTGGCGGAAGGGGGCGTGGCAAAAAAAAAACATAAACTTGGTCTGCGCCAAGACTACACGAGTCTACATTCTAAATTTGGTAGCTCTAACATTTGTAGTTGCTGAGATCTCTGCACTCTTACGGACGGACGGACGGACGGACGGACGGACGGACGGACGGACAGACGGACATGGCTATATCAATTTCTCTTCTCATGCTGATCAAGAATATATATACTTTATAGGGTCGGAAAAGCTTCCTTCTCCCTGTTACATACATTTTGGCGACTTTAAAATACCATTTCATCCTATGGATGCATGGTATAAATACAGTTCGACTTTTTTAACTGATAAGGATACGGAAGACTTGAATGATATTCCGTTGAGGAGTAGGTAGTCTTGAAAAAATCAGCAAACATATCGGCAACTGCCTGATCAGTGTTAGCTTTATTATTTTCAAACGACAAGAAGACGGATGCACGGATGTCTTACGTTTAGTATTGACAAAGTTATAAAATTGCTTAGGATCACGAGAAAACTGACATTTGCAGCGCCGTAGATAATCCTTATAGCATTGCATTTTAAGGACCATAAATCTCGAGCGAGCAACAAAATACAGAATGAAATCAGACGAACGGCGAGTTTTTTTAAACTTCTTATAGCATCTTGACTTCACATTTTTCAAGTTGGATAACTCTCGAGAGAACCAAGGAGGCTTATTAGAAACCACCTGTCTCTTGAGAGGAACACAATTATCTAAAAGTGAATGAAGTGTACTATAAAAGAAAGAAATAGCTGAGTCCATGCCTATACAATTGTGCAGATAAGAACAATCCGTAGCAAGAATGAAATCATTAAGATTAGAAAAATCTGTTTTACGAAAGCATCGGGTTCGAACAGAATATTCTTATTTAAAGGGAATAGTGTGGCTGCATTTTAACAAAATTTGTCCTTTTATGTATCTCTCCTGTTTTATTCACTGTAGACTCTAATTTGTATTGATTGTAAATTGCTGTTAAGATATAAATTTTGACTACGCTCATGCTTAGAATTATACAGTAGAACTTTCGTATAATGGAACCACTCGGGTAGAGAAAATAGTGTCATTTTATAGAAATGATTGGATTATGATATTATGAATAGAATGGGAAAGCTGTGTCTTTGAAATCAATTCATTATACAGTCAGCTTCATTATACACAAGTTCACAATAGGGAAGTTCGTCTGCTTATCTATTTACCTGTAATAAATATAATTTGCTGGTTACACAAGAATATAATTAGACTTGATAGAATTTCGTTTGCTTTGTTTAGAAATTTAATTTCAGCTTATTGGGCTTAGATCGCAATTGAAAGATAGACGCAACTCTCTGTTCAAAAGCTTTTCCCCCTATGCATATGCCATGTGACCTAACAGGATTCACGGACAATACATTTGAACCCTAAACCTAAGCAAAGCACAATTTTGTATGCAACCCTTCTTCTACTACTAATACTGCTAAGTATAATTTGTTTTACATAGAAAACTTTGTGCCTGACTGGTTTTTGGTATTCATATTTACACATCGCATGTGTGGATGTGGAAACACCTGCCCCTGTTGACCATACGGGGAAGGTGCTGGTCGTCTGTGGTCAGTGACCACCATCATCATCATGATGAGGACTCGGGGTGGATGGAAACTCAAGTGAGTTGAGCTTGAACTGTAAGGGTCACTGACACTGATGGATTGACAAACTGTTGCCCTGGAGAGTGGTATAACAAAAGTTTTTGCAGTTCCTTCTATTGATTTTCCTGTTGAACTTCAACTTTGCCAAAAAGAGGAGAACTTCACGTGACGTGACTATGGATGATAGCAACCACAAAAAAAAAAATAAAACCAAAGTGGTAACCGGATGTGGGCAACATAAAATCGTTTAGCCAATAAAAGCAAAAAAAAAGCAGAATAGAAAAAAAACTTGTGTAATTATGTTGATGCATTTTCTGGTATATTTCCTGTTGCCATTGCAAAATGCAATTAGGCAAGCACTTCAGATAATTATGACAAAGTCATGGAAAAACTGAAGAGAATTCTTATGTGAAAAAGAAGTCGTAGAACATTGTGTCTTAATGACAGTTTTCCACAAATGGCAAATGCAATTGGCCCACTACCAGAAATGGTTCTAACTAACAGTAGTTCTAGCCGGAATGTGCCATCCCCCCACTACGTTTCCATCTCTATGTATGTAGCTTCGTCACACGTGCCTCGCATTTATCAAAAAGACATTTCACGCCTCTCTGAATTCAGTTGATATGAATCGAGAGGCTAATGAGCGTCGAGGTTCCCCTGTTATGGGAATGAGGGAATTCTTTATTAGTATGTACTATCTGTCTAGCCGAATGTAACCTCCAGACAAGAACATAATTTACATTTTATTTCGAGTTGATGAATCAGCTGTCGCCGCCGCAAACAAACAAAAACTCAGCGGCATCAGAACTGACCTTT
Source organism: Drosophila sucinea (assembly GCA_018150745.1). Lineage (NCBI taxonomy): Eukaryota > Metazoa > Arthropoda > Insecta > Diptera > Drosophilidae > Drosophila > Drosophila sucinea. The sequence continues at coordinate 123,693 of JAECWP010000143.1, read as the reverse complement.
TTTTCATTTAAATTGTGTTGGAATGTGAATTGAAATGGATTTGTGGGGAGGGACTGGATCTATGTATACTAAATGCCACATTTGCATGTGCCACTGACAAGCCAAAGAAACCCCAAGGAAATGATTCTCTGGCTTTGTAAATTAACTAAAAGGGAACAGAAGAGGGGACCATCGCTGGGGTTTAAATATAAACAAAGGCCTTTCGGGGGATAAATTACCATAACCATAGAAATACCAACATTAATGGAAACTACAGCTCAATGAAAAAGGTTAAAGGTTATTTGTTAGTTTAGCCCCAAATTGAAATTCAAGACAAAACCAAACTACATAACAATTTTAGTAAATTTAACAAATTGATATCTTTAATCTGTAGATTAGTTTCCATTTTGTTGCCTGTTGCATATATTTTGCGGATTCATAGTAATGATATATCAAATACATATGAGTTAAATGGCCAATTCAATCAAAAACTTACTAAAGGTTAAGTGTCAATATCTGAAGCCTCAGTTAACAAACTACTGACTTATGTAAATTTCATATTAAAATGTTTCATCTTTTCTAATGCAATTAAGTATTTACAATAAGGATTAACGATTGGAAATTAATTTAAATAAAGTATTTCGTTTGATTCATTTAATACGATTAAAAATCAGACAACTATATTTACAAGCCTTAGTTAACAAGCTCAATTAAGAATGCTTCATACTCTAACGTTCCATGTTTCGCAAGTGAAATGATTAGAAATGCATTAGAGTGACATATAGGTATTCTATCATATTAATAGATTTTAATTCAATTGAAATAAAAATTAAATATAAAACGGATTTATCTAGATTATAAATAAGCTCTATGAATTAGTGAAACTTTCCTTATACAAAGAATTTAAAATTCAGAAAATATTATGTCAGTAAATGAATACATAATTAACTATAATTCTCAAATAAAGAATATAAATTCTAACTATATTTCATATAATGTATAGCTCTTAAATACGAAATTAAAATTTAAAGAACTAGATCCAAATAGATTATCTGTCAGGTTTTTATAGGTAATAGAATACATCGATTTCAAATTAAAATCCAATCAACATTTTGGTTTTCTCAGTGATGGATTCTTGACATTTAAAGTCATCAGCTTAGTAAATCAACCCTATAGACACATATACATATATCTCTGGGCATATCAACAACCGTCTCATTATGAATACTCTTAAATTTCGCCCCCAACACAAAAGTCAAACAAAACTCACAGAAAACTGCCTCGAACTAACCAGAACTGAACATCTTTTTTGTTGGTATGCTTGGCATATATTTTACATAACTGCACACAAACGATTCCCTCTTCGTCTCATCTGCCCCATGTTTGCCCCTCTGGCCAACTTCCAACGGGGCAGACATATGGTGCACGATTGCAAGGAAAGGTAAACAACAACAAAAATGCAGGCGAGACTAAAATGAGAATAGTTCGGTGAAAGATGTGTGGCACATTAAAATGTGATTTATTTGAAAATGCCAAAACGGACGAACAACGGGAACGAAGCGGAGTGTCCGTGTGTGTGTGGGACTATTTTTGGAATGCCATCAAAAAGTCGACAAAAAAACACAAGAGGGGAAGAAGAACTATGGTGTAGGTAGCTACTGAACTCGACATCGCCATCGACATCGACACTATGCAAACGGAAAAGGAAGTGCGCGTTATTTGCTGAGGGCGCACATAGTTTAGGGTGATCGTGGAATCGCTTACAGGCAGGTGCGAGTCATTGTACGGCAGCTGACACACTGCTTGAGTATATTATCCAATCAGCAGTGCTTTGTGCAGTAGCCTTGGAAATTGTTGAATTAATTTAAATTGCCATTGGCCCACACTTAATACTTGGAAACCCCAGACAAGAGAACATCGACCCAGTTGAAAACTGAGGTCGGTCTTGGAGCTCCCACCAAATGTAGTCCAAGTGGTTGACGATAATCAAATTCTAATGAGTTCTTTTGTGGGTAGTGTAGGCACATGAATGGGCGTAGGTGACCCACAAAGCGGATACTTTGGCACACAAAAATCTTAAATTCTTTGCAAGTGAATGTTTCATGTGGGAAGAAGAATCTGAAAGAACCTACAAGAGAGACACGTGAATAATCCATCCAAAAGTAATTATTAACTTTTTCACAGCAATAAGGAAGAGTCATTTATTTTAAAACAATTAAATTAAATTTGCATTACCGAAACAATTAGCAATTTTCCTACTCATTCTGTTGAGTCACAAGTCACAAGATTCTGTTAGCTAATTTTCATCAGATTTTCATCAAAAATAAACCATTCCATGGGGAATTTAATCAACTTTCCTTTGCTGTTCAAGAAAATAAGTACTTTAGAATCAATTAAGGTTGTAAAACGATGCCAAACAGAAACCCTCAAATTTAGGAGCAAAAATCATCACAAATTTAATTGGCTTCAAAGCGGTATTTTTGGAAAAGATTGGAAATTTATCTCAGTAGACATTCTAACAATTTTTCCTACACTTTAAAACTAAGTAAACTAAGTAGCAAAAATATTAAAAATATAAATTATAGAGTTAAATAATCAAACTTCTGAATGAAAGTCTTAAATTTATTTGAAAAAAATATCACAATCTTTATAAACATATAATATTTTGTGTCACTGATTTAAGAGTTCAGCAACATTCTAAGCTAAATTAAACACAAACTAAAGACTATCTCTAAAAATAAAACAACCCCGCATTTACCTTTGACTGTGGCTCGAGGCACTTCACTTTTGTAGCAGCTGCAGTTGCCTTTTAAGGCCACTAAGCCGAGATGCAACCAGCCAACCATTCGACTCATTCCCCTCAACCATTCACACAGCTCACAGTTCGCGACATAATAAAGTCCTTTAACCTTTTGCTCGAGTTTTTCTCTCTCACTCTTGAAGGAACTTCCGCCTATCTTGACTGGATTTGTGTCGTCTGAGGCCGAGCTTAGCATACTTGAAATTTAAAGGTTTTGTTTGCAAAATATTTCACAAGTCCATGAGCAACGAACAAATGTGAATATAATGTATTTATAGACAAGACTCATTCTATAGATAAGTCGCTTTAGCATCAATTTATAGTATATATACTATATATGAAATCTTCCCACTTGGGAATATACTTAGATTAGCCAGCAAAAAAAAAACTGCTGGCGTAGTGAATCATTTTAAATGTTTCTCTGTTTCTGTTTCATGTTTTTCTATCTATCCAAACGGCCAGCTGGTCATACAATAATTTATCATAATTTTTATAGACAAAGCAACCAAAAAAACAAGAACAAAAAAAAGAGAATCGAAATAGAACAACAAAATTGGAAGATTTTTTTGTGTTTGGGTGCAAAAACATAAACAAATGGAAACCGAAGAAAAACCGAGAGCTGCAGGCAGCTTAAAATTCCTGAAGGCGCACACACACATACATATATTTTCTATATGTATGCATAATTCTCAAATTCTATTTTTAAGTTTAAAGCAAAAATCGGAAAAAATTAACAACTCGTGAAAAGTTGCAGCAAACTGTGTAAAATTTTCGTTTTTGCTTTGCCTTATCTCCACATACCCTGGCGAAAAGAGGCATATTGGTTTTTGACAAAATTAAATTTTCCATCAATAAAAAGTTGTTTTTTAGTTTTGAAATGTGGTTAGGAAATATTATTCTGTATCCCAATGTGCTTAAAGCCAGAATTAGGATAGAAATCTATGCATAGGAATAAATGATATGGATAATGGTTTTATTACAGTTGAATATCTCTTTATACCATATTCCTTCCTTATATAATCCAGTTATCCGTAGCATTTTTAAAGACATATCTAACTTATTCCATATTTGTCATTATATTATAGTTTGTATATATTGAATGAAGTATTTTGTATTTATTATACAGAAGTTCAACTGTAGTTTGTTTACTTTCTTTTAATACCGAAATCATTCGTAATTAATTATTTTGGAATTCGTCTATGAAATCGTTGCCAACTTTAATAGTTCCTAAATTTTATTGCTTTTAAATGTTATATTGCTTAATAGTAAGAGTGGAAATCTGTTGAAGTGAATAACTCAGCATTTAAATAGGTTGACTAGCTATATTTAAAAGGTTTTATATTCAATTGCGGTCTAAATCATCTCTAAAATGATTTAAATCTAAGTCTCATTTAGACATGTTCAATAAACTTTGCCAATAAAATCAAGCGATATCTTCTACGACTTTGTCTAGTGTTAATCCAATTTCGTACCTATCCTTAAAAAATCTTTAAACCAATACCCATAGGTTTTAAATCAAAATTTACCAGGGTATAGACTAAAGTCTAGCGAACATAGCCTTTGATTTTTATTATTATTCTTTTTATTATTTTTTGTTATTACTGTGCTGACTCAATATAAACAATAACGAGCAAAATATGTATATATGTACATATGTATAAGGAAAGTCAAATTGATTGAAGAGGCCATGTGACCAAAAGAAATCCACAAAAATGCCAGCAAGTAGAGCAAAAATATTTGGTAATTTTTTGATTTTTTTTGGCTAAATAGCAATTTATATGCTAGCGTAAATTGATATGGCAAAGAAACGAAATGTATATAAAATATGTTTTGTCAGATAATTTGCATATACAAAATCTGTGCGAGAGACCACAAAATAAACAGACAAGAAAGTGGCTACAAAATGGACAAGTAAGTGTTTTCCCATAGCGAAAATGTTGTCTGGCCAATATCATGGTCAGGCCAGTCAGAAGCGAAATGTAAGCAAAAACTGACTGTTTATTGACCATTGAGAGAGATTGATAGATGGCAATTCAAAGAGCGAAAGGAAAAGCCAAAAATCTACAATCAAAAAACAACATTTTCTTACCGCCAAATCATGGAAAATAAACTAACGAAATAATCAATTGAAATCCGCTTGAACTAAGAAAACATTTAGAGATTTACAGTATCTTTGAGATACAGAAAATTAAACATACTGTATATAGATAGATACTCATTACATTTGTACTGAATCATTGAAGATTTTATTGCATTATTAAAATTTTATTATGTCAATTTAGAATGCCGTGTAATTTGAAATGAATGAATCTATTAACATGATGTTTATTCATGCGCGGTAGTGTCATCCCCATTTTAACTGAATGAATTTTTTAAATGGTGTTGATTCATGCCTAACAAAAAGTTTCATTCATTCCAAATCGGAAGACCTTTATAGAAACTATGTACAATCTTTAAATGGACCACCGAAGAAGTCGCCTGGATTAAATAAAACTGTGCATAGAAGTAATGAATATCTCTGAGGGAAAAACGAAAAAACTTTTGTACTAATACTAATACTTAATGGATTTTTAAAAGATAATGCTTGGTTAAGTTTCAACTTTTCCAAAAAATTCAATTCAACCAGGGAAAAACAATTAAAAATGTATATTATTGTTTCCATTTGACTTGCTCCATATGTTTGTTATGAAAACCTCTTTGCACATTTTCCATTTTTCACTCGTGCCTTATAATTTATGATGATATATAACTTCGACCCAATTTAATCAATTTCCATAATTAAAACTAAACGACTCATCAATTAGCTTAAGGAATTTGAACACAAAAAAACGTCTAATTGTGTTTAAGTACAAGTGCCCTAAGAGCAACCACCCAGTGATCTATCCATCCACCGATCCACCGCCCACTCATCCATTTAGACTAGGAGGAAAAGCAAAAGGTGCGAATCCAAAAGGAAAACAAACTTTAAAATGTTTACGCAAAATTGTTAAAAGAGTGTGAAAAATAAATTGTGCCCCAGCGGCATAAAATTTTAAACAAAAAAAATCTCAAAATAAACTGAAATTAATTAAATTTCCGGCTGACTTTCGCCCTGGCACATTTTTGTGGGATGCGACTGTAGCAACTATATACAGAGGTCTTGAAAAAGACAAACAAAATGCCGTTTTAATTTGAATAAATTACAGAAAACTGCGAGAGACTATGGAAATGCCTTAGCAATGATCTCAACTCAAGTGAAACAAATTGTTTAAACAAAACTAAATGTAACAAAACTCAATTATTTTAATTAATTTAAAGAGATTGTAACTATTTAGAAAGCGGTTTTTTGTGCGAATTCAAACTATTTCGATATGACAAAAGCAAGTTGCATTTTTATGGCCATAGACAGAAAGAGATATACAGAAGAAGTGGTTGGGGGAGGGTAAGATATACATATAGGCAATCATTCAAGCAAAACAAATTGCTACAAATATGGCATAGAAATTGTTAAATGGCCAAAAAGATAAGCAGCCGGTGTTGTCAATTGCAAAGACAGGTAAGAAAGACCAAACACGTTCCAACAGAGACAGATAGAGCATGACAATTAAGAGAAATTGTAAGTAGTTGTAAGAGCATTACAGAGAAAGAGAGCAGCGATCATGTAATCGTAAGAGAGAGCTGACTAAGAGTAGATTTCCTATTACAGATGATCGAGCCGGATGCAGCATTCTGTTGAGTCTCCAAATAAGGGTGCATTATGCAACAGGTGCATTACATTAATGAAAAGATCAAAGATCAAAGTGTATCAGCGAGAAATATGAATACTTTGGAATGTGGTAACAAAGGGCATCAGGATTGATCATGGTGATCATAAAGGATATTGGTCTTTATTGACTGGATATATTTGATAAACAGCAACATAAAGAGACATGTGGATAGCCCAGTCGTGAAGTTAAATAAATTTTTATTGAGAGAGGGAATTGAAAATTCGTTACAGCTACACTGAATTGCACTGAAGATTTTTCTACAAGAATAATAGGCCAGGTTAATGACTGTATTTGCTAAACTAATAACTCTGATCATCAGTTAAAAACTTTAAGATTCAAAGCTATCATTTAAATGTCGAAAAAATTGCTTAATCAAATCTAGAAACACTCTCAAAAATTACTTCAATCCAAAAGTGTTTTTTGAAATGATATTATAAATAAGATTACCATTTATGAAAAGCTGTACTAAAAGCATATATTGACGTAAAAGTGAAGTAACGTAAAGTGACGTAAAGTGATCAAGCCTTAATTGAACAATCTCACAACTGATTGCACTTTATCTTATCGAATTTCGCAAAAATTCTCAAGACAATTGTTATAATAATTCAATTCATGTACCTTTGATAAAGAGGCTTAAATATTTTCAACAATTTCCCATATGAAACAAGCTTATATCAAATTTCGCCTATCAAAAAGATTTTTTCAAATAGATAAAATTGAAATAAAATAACAATTTATAATTTTTTGAAGAGTCGAAGCAACGCCTAGCACTCCTAGTGATCCTATTAATTATTTAATTAAATAATATACCTTATGCAATAAATTAATATAAACAAACAAATAAAAGTATTTCTTTGATCTTTATCTGGGTAATAATATGGAATTCAAATAAAAGAATCATAAATTTTAAAATTTTAAAAAGTTAACAGAGTTGTTGAAAGAGCAACGCACAATGTAAACGGCTCTGTTAAAAAGTTTAAGAGAATTTAATGTATTAGGGCGCCTATCAAGCTTCTCCTGTCTCACCCACACAATGCTCTGTTATTGTGTTCCGTCGCCTTCGACTTTGCCTTCGCCTTTACCTTCAAAATGTTCGGCCATAAACTGAATGGGAATGAGAATAAGTATGTTAACAGCAAATATTTGATGAAAATGAAATCTAAACGCACGAAAAAACTAAACACAGCGCACAATAAAAAGAAACAATTGAAAGCCCCGTTGGGTAAGTACATACATTAAATAATCATTTAGAACTGAGAGGGGGAGTTGGAAGTCCCGAAAGTTTAGGTAGTGGGGAAGACACCGCTTAGATTTCTCTCCCTCTACTAATACCCTGTACTAATTGTGGGAAAAGTTTATAATGGAAGTTGTTAAAAGAAGTTAGAAGCTAGATGTTGAAGTTCCTATAAGTCAAAAGGCTAATTTTCAGTTCTCTCCTTTCATTTTTGTATACCTGTTACACGACTCCTTCATCGCAATGGTTCAGATTCTTACGAGACTAAGATTATTGGCATGACTACTTAAAAATTGGTGGTTAATGTTTTCAAAATTTAAGTTACACCTCTAGTTGACACAGGGTATCTAAAAATCGACATCTAGACTGAATGCATGACATATTCTTATTATCGGGCGACAAGAATATGTACACACAAAGAACAACCAAAAAGATAAGCAAAATAAATAAATAAAGTCGTAGTAGTTTGTTAGTTTTCATGTTTTTTCGTGTGTTTTTGTTAGATTTTTAAGGTACTACATTTCTTGTGTCCACTCCAGAGACTGAGATTTTCTTTTGATTACACACACACGAAATGCAGATATTTAATTAATTTCTTTTTTTTAGTTTTTGTGGTGCAACATAATTTCTTTGTCAGTGCTTTCTTTTTGTCGGTGTAATTATGCTTATTACTTTATTCACATGACAACTGTCAAGCGCAACAACAAATTTCCGCAAGAGTAGACAAAACTTAAGAAATATATATACGAGTATATATAAACAGAAATGTATACATTGTAGGTACCTAAATCGTAGTTAAATTTGAGCGGAAATCAAGGCGAAAGTTTTTGACTGTCGCTGGAACTGAAAGCTGAAATGTAGGAGGTCTGAAGACAAAACGCGATTTGGGTTGGCAATGAACAGAAAAAAGCAGAAAAAGGGTGCAGCTTAATAGTCATTTTTTGTTTTTGTTTACCCAAATATGTAAAAAATCAAGGCTAAAAATGGTTAGGGAACCAAAATATAAGAATTTCATTAATAATTTTCCAATACCCTTGAATGGATGGTTATGAAAATATTATAAAAATATTTTAATAATTTAGAAGTAGATCAATATTTAGTAAAACTTCTCTTCCTTAATGGAAGCAGTTACTGGGAGCAGTGAATGTTTTTTAGTATTTATTTAAACAATAAATTAATTTTTCAAACTCTTCAAAAAAGATTTTCCAATATATAGTCACGAATTAAAATAAAGTAAGTCGCCGGGCCGACTTGGATATACCATGCATCAGGGGAAAACAAATTACCTTGAGTTTATTAAACTTATTTCATATATTAAATTTCTTTCGTATGCGCGATTTCTAGCATATGCTATCTCGCTCACTCTTATGTGTGTGCACTTTAGCGCCCCACCGGCCATATCCGCCCTTGCACTGCTTTGAGTGCAAAACGTTTCAATGCATAACTCGGCCATTTTTACTCCGATTTTTATGAAACTTGGTGGAATGATAGATAACCATAACATGTATGAGTGTGCCAAATTAAATTCTGATACGACATATTGATATTGCGGGAGGAAATCACTTTTTATTAAATTCCGGAGGCGGAAGGGGGCGTGGCAAAAAAAAAACATAAACTTGGTCTGCGTCTATACTACAGGAGTCTACATTCTAAATTTGGTAACTCTAACATTTGTAGTTGCTGAGATCTCTGCACTCTTACGGACGGACGGACGGACGGACGGACAGACGGACATGGCTATATCAATTTCTCTTCTCATGCTGATCAAGATCGGAAAAGCTTCCTTCTCCCTGTTACATACATTTTGGCGACTTTAATATACCATTTCATCCTATGGATGCATGGTATAAATATGGAATCAAGTAAACGACAGAGTTTAAAGATAAACAAGCATTTAGCAGTTTATTAAGACAAATAGTTGAAACGTTTGATAAAACTTTAAAAAGGTGGGAAAAAGCTTTAAGTCGAATAAGAGGAAAAATTGTGTTTAATTTTGTTAAATTAAAAAATTTCTGGAAAAGTAATTGCTTTAAAAACTTGATGTATAAATTTTAAAATATGGAACCTTAATGCAATTAATCAAGACTAAAATTTCAGGAAAGGTATTCTATTTCACATTATTAAAAATTGAGTTTTTCCTTTAATAGAGTATTCCACAAAAGTAGTAAAATGGCATTTTAAAATGGCCTAATTAATATGGATCAATCCTAAAGTATAATTTGTTGTGTTTTTGATTGATTTGCACAAAAAAGGTAAACGATCAACTGCATAAAATGATCTCATGCTAAGGTTAACAAACGAAATTATAATAAAATCTATACAAGGGCAAAGCAATCGGATTTCATCATCATTAGTTATAACTCTTACACTGGTGTCCCACAAAAAATTACCACCAGTGTGTGAGCTGTTAAACTGTTGAAGCCGTGTGAATAGGTCAAGTGAAAAAAATGCCAAATAAACATTAATGTTAATTGGAACTCGCTAGTCTAAAGTTAAGTAAAAGAAACCAAGTTATTACAGACTTTTTTGTTTTTTTTTTTTGGGGGGGTAAAGGGGGAGGCCCAACGTCATCGACTCAATTAACATAATGAGAGTAAAAGAAAAACCGCTGCGAAAAAATGTAACAAAGGCCTGAGAGTGTGTGGAGAGGGGAAGGGAACATTACACAAAACTAAGGTCAAGTGGTCATTGTCTCTGGCATGCAGGCAGGGGCAGACTGGGGCAGTGGCAGAAGCAGCATCTCGACGACATTAAAGTAATTTGTAGGAGCCATAAAAAATGCAGCAGCCGAGGGAAATTAAGAAAATGTGTGTGTGGCAAGGCGACAAGAACAACAACAAAAGCCATTGATTTATGCCCAAGGATTATGGACATGGGTTGGACGGCTAAGCGGTGGGGTATATGTCGCCTAATAAATCACTAAAATATGGCGAAGGCCGAGACGATGCAAGGCGTCTTAGTCGCGATTTAAATTCACGCGCGCGTTCTAATCTCCAACTAAGCCGATTAATGGGCACGGAAAGTGTGTGAAAAGGATAATGAGAAGTGCTTTGAGTCTACGTGATTGAGGTTGTCATTCCATCTGTTTCGCCCCACTGAGCAGGACAGATGCAAAGGAGGTTGCTCCTTCGCTACCGCCCAAATCAATTAACAGTGATAAACAAGATCAAAGTCGCAACATTTTCTGCGCTACTCAAGCGGAAATGATGACAAGAACTAGAACGACTGGAAAAGACAACCAACAAATCGCCATCGTTTGCATAATTTCTGTTTCTTTTTCCTCTTTTCCAAATGAACATTGTGGTAATGTGTAGTAAAAGGCAAAAACACATGGACGAAGTGCCGCTACCCTAAAGTAAACAAAAATACATTCCTCCGAGGAAACCAGCGAAGACCAATGCTTCATGTGAAAGAATGTGATCGTTCCCCAAGAACCTCCCTATGAACCCAAAGACCATGTAAAACTAATGAACCTTGTCGAAATCTTAGAGTATAACAATGGGAGCGGCCCAAATAGAAATCCAAAGCGAAGGGATGATGATGATGATGGCATAGGAAGTAGACAAAAAAGAGACACGATAAACACTATGTGTAGTTTTTGCAACCCTTCTCCAGACAGTAGCCAAGCCCTACCCAACCCCATCCCCATGTATCCAACATCTCCCCTCCCTTTTGGTACTCACCAAAACATTCTTTTGATTCTCTTTATCCAACAGAAATTCCATGCTTTTATGTGGCCTGCGCACCGATGCAATTTGAACACCTCCCGATTTTGATGAGGATTTAATGCGACGATGTCCATTAACGTCTGTTCCATCGACACTATCCGCATCCAAATCCACATCATCATCGTCGTCGTCGTCGTCGATATCCACATCGTAGGCGGCACTGGTGACATTTAAGCGTTTCACTATATACCGTTTATGGGGCAAAGTCAATGGATTGCTTGTGATGTCCATGAGGGAACGTGTTTTGCCCGATATGACAGTTTCGTGGGTATCCAAATTGGTTTCAATCAGACCCATTTTACCAACACCATCGGCATTCTCTATAACCGGAGACACTGCCACCGGAACGGCAGTGACCATTGTGGGTCTGGCCATGCCGGCAACTCCGCCACCGCTCAGCTGATTGAACATTTGCGTCTTTTGGGCCACCGAGGCACGCGACGGCGATTCGGTATCACGCATCCTCGACGTTTGCCTGTCCGATTGCAACTGCTGCAGCTGTGCGGCAAATGCCTGATACTGTTCCCTTTCGGCGGCCAGTAAAGCTTCTGTCATATGGGCAGCACTCGATGGGATCGGCGCATGCGTCAAGCGTGGCGGTTGTTTTGGCAAAGGCGGTTTGCCCGTTACCAATTTCTGTAAGGTTGATGTCTTGGCTGCCTCCAGATTGAGTTGCTGCGGCTGCTGCGACTGTTGCTTACTGCTGTGCATGCTGGCCGTGCTGGCCTCGGATGCATTGCTGTCATCTAGCTGAGAATTTGATATGACGGAAGCGGATTGATTGTGGCTTCTGGGTGGCTTAAGAGGTATGTGTATAAAATCAGCTGGTTTGCCATTTGAAGATTTGATAGATCCCGATTTGCTGCTTGTTGTTGTCGTCGAGGTTTTTGGCTCCAATTGTTGCTGCTGCTGTTGCTTCTTCTTGCGTCTTAAGGAGAATCTCAAGCCATGAGCGAATCTCGATAGAAAACTCTTTGAACTGGGATGTTTGTCATCGGTTTTACCCTTGCCCGGAGACTTGGGTTGTTCCTTCATTATTGTGGTTGTTGGCGTTGCACTTGATGGCGACATGTCAATGGAATCGTTATCCTCGTAACGTTGCAGCAATTGCTGCGAGGCGTACAATATATGATGGGCGCGATTAGTGGGCGGTTCACTCAATATCGGCAAATGGTGGCTTAATGGACGTTGTGGAGGTGCGACAGCGGAGGCGGCTACGGCGACTTTACCAACGACTGGAGAAGCGATCGCGACGACGCTTGGTTCAAGACTAACGGCACCGGCGCTACTTGAAACGGCTATCGCAATGGTTTTAGGTTGAGGTTCAGCCAACGTCGCTATATTCTCATTGTTGTCATCGCTCTCGCTCTGCTCTGCTGCTCCGTTCTCTTCGCTGGCGATCGCCGCACTCTCTTCGCAGCGCTCTCTTAATTTCTCTCTTTGCTTCTCTTGCTCTTGATTGTAGCGCGCGGCAACATATTCGTTCTCTTTGGTGTTATGTATAACAGTGGCATCGGCCTGTTCCAATATCTCGTCGTCATCTCCCTCCTCTCCCTCCTCACTGCTGTCGGCCTGCTCCTCCTGTGGTTCCTCCGAGGATTGCTCTTGCCAGCAATATTTACTGACCACGGGACAAAAACTCACCTCCTTGCTGAAGGAATTTCTCGAACCGGCTGGTAGTAGGATGCCCAATGGCTTCGGCTGGGTGGGCGTCTGTGGCAATTGATGCATCGAGGTGTGGGCACTGCTCACAAACATATCATCTTCCGCCTCAGCTTGGGCATTATCGTAGGAGGACAGATTCGGAGTGCTGCTAACCAGATTCTTTTGCTTGGCTGCCGCCGCCTGGGAGTGAAAACGCCTTTTGGGCAGGGATCGCACTGCTGATGGCGGCGCCTTGACTTCCAGCGGTTCGAAATTACATTTCTCCAGACTCTGGGCATAGGATGTACGCAAGTTGGTGGGATCCTGATCGAAGGTTTTGCCAAAACTGCTGAAACTGATGACGGCCGCAGGTGGCAGGTGAGGATTAGCAGGTGAGGGATCATCTACCATGCGTTTTTGTCGTGCCGGTGGCTTGCGGATAGTCAACTGGACATGCTGTACCTGGGGGGAGCAGAATCCACCTGATCTCCCAATTCCCGTGACCTCTGTGGCTTCTCCTCCTCTTCCACAACTGGCTTGTCATTCAAGATTGAGGCATTCTTATCATAGATCTGGCTTAGCTCATCCAACAAAAAGTTACCCTTGCATATGATTTGCTCGTAATCCTCTTTAGAATTTCGCTTTTGCTCTGCCATAGCGGTTGACTTTTGTGAACGCTTAAAATTATTTGTTATACTCTCCGATTCTGGTGCCTTATCCGTGTAATCCAAGAGAGTTAAGTTCTGGTAACTGGCATTCAAATAGCCCAATCCTCTGGCTGCTCCACCTCGTCCGCCACGTTCGGTCCAACTGGTGCTCCTGCGTATGCGATACAAACTGGGGCAGTCCAAAAAGAAATCGTCTCGTCGCTCTTCCTCTTCCAAATCGGCCTCCTCACTCGAACTGTGCCCACTGCTGTGACTCTGACAGTTGCGTCTTTGACGTGGCCTCCGCCGACGACCCAAATCGAATGGCAATTCTTGGGGTAAACTAGTCGCTCCCAGCACGGGTGAGCTCTCCGCCGACGACGAGGATGAGGCAGAAGCAGAGGAACTGCGACCACTTTTACTCGCCGTATTTCGTTTAGTGGCCAGCACGTAGCCGTAATCCGTAGACGATGTAGACGATGGAGACGATGACGAACCTCGCGGTTCGCGTATATCGGGCAAACTGTTGCCTAGCCAAGTGAACGAGGCGGCAGACGATGATGAGGCAGCGCTAGGCGATGGCGATGGCGATGATGACGCTGAATGCTGAGAGCCGATGGTTCTCTCCGTTGTCGAACTATTTATAGATGATGTTGGAGAGCAGGGCACGGAAGAAGACTTCTCCGTTGCCATCTTGGTCGGTGGTGTTGCTGTTGTTGTTGTTGCTGCTGCTGCTGTGCTCTTCTCTATTTTCGTCTGACACAAATCATGTCCGCCATTATTGGAGTTTTTGGATTCCTCCAGTTGCTGTTCCTCCTCCTCCTCTTCGGCGGCTTCGCAAAGTTTATCGAAATTCTTTGGTATGGATTTAGATTTCTCGCGTCGCAAAGTACTTGGCTCACAATAGCCAGAATCCTCAGACAAATTCTCCGCCGAATTGAGAGGCAGACGCCGTGAGGCAGCCACCACAGCTCCACCAGTGCCGCCCTGGCTAAGTAAACTGTGACCACTGCTACTGTCACTTGAGGAGCTGCTCGATTCCGAATCCGATTTGATTTCCGCCTGATGCAGCAGACTCTTGGAGAACAAATCTCTCTGTTCCGCCTCGAAATTCAGTTTGTTTAGCTCAAAATATGTCTGATGCAGTCTTCCATCACTGGACTCGTAACGCTTCATCAGCGACAAGGATGAGGCTGAACCACGACGACTCTCTGGATTGCTTGTGTCACTACTGCCGCCTCCACCGCCAGCACTCAAATCGCAATTGATCAGGGATGGCGAACTATTGCCCAGACTATTCATGCTCTGATGCTGTTCCTGTAGGGTCAATTGTCGTTCCAGCGATTCAAATTGCACCAGAGAAGAGCTGCGCGACAGGGAATGATATGAATCGTTGTCTGAATAATAATCCTCGAAGCCACGACGACTGCCAGCACTGCTCCTTTGACCCTGACTGCCGTAGCTATCGCGGGCACTAGCCTCCAGGGCCAGAAATCTCTCCAGGCTATTGTGTGAGTCCGGATCGTAGCGGCATCGTCTCAATTGGACCACGTCGTCCAGGCTATGTGGCTGCTCCAGTTGATCTGGACAACGTCTGGCTCTCTTTGGGGGACACACAAAATCTCTCTCTGATATGGCATCGATATCTGCAAAGGGATT
Organism: Drosophila sucinea; assembly: GCA_018150745.1. Lineage (NCBI taxonomy): Eukaryota > Metazoa > Arthropoda > Insecta > Diptera > Drosophilidae > Drosophila > Drosophila sucinea. The sequence goes on along the minus strand of JAECWP010000143.1, from coordinate 108,256 downwards.
TTCGATTAGTATTATTAGAGATCAAGATATTTTGGTCATTCCTCTTACCCTTAGTCACTTCGATGCGTATTACCGAACCAGTTTCCGACTCTGTTGAGCTCCAGAAGCCATTGTTATGGCCATTTGTGTGCTCCTGTTGGCCATGCCAACTGTATTGGGCATGTTCCTCATCCTCGCTGGTCTCCTCCAGTATGGGCTCCAGCATTTGTCTTGAGCTGGACAAGTAAATGGCTGCATCTGTAATCAAAAGTGGTGAAATTTAACTCCAAGATTCAAGCAATTCAAATTACTTAATAGCCGCTTCTTTGCCAAAGGAACCATCTTCAGCTGTGCCACACAGAAAACTAAATAGAATTCTTCTCCGGGAATGGGAGTGGAAGTGGGAATGGGAATGGGAATGGGTAATGGTGACTTTGCTGAGACAGCAACTTCATTCATTTTGTGCCATTTTCTGCTCTGCACCGATCTTATCGGAGGGCTCTGTTTCTCTCTCTCTCTCTCTCTCTCTCTCTCTATATATCTCGATCTTTCTCTATCTGTATGCCTCTCAATGGACCCTCTCATTCCGACTAAATGATTCATGGCGCTTAATTATGCAATTTATTAATAAAGTTCATAAGGGCAGATTATTAAAAGCAACTTGTAAATTGTTTATAATTACAACTAAATAGTAATTTTCGAAAAGATGATTGGAAAGCAAAACTCTCACGCCCAGCAAATTGTTATCTATCATATTTAATTTGTTAATTAAAAAATTCTTTATCACTCTTAAGGAAATTTCGTCATTAGCAAGAAATTTATCTTTAATGATTCATTTCAATTTGCCGAATTTATAAGGAAGAAAACAGCTATTTGAGTTTAAGATGGAGTTCTAATATGACATGGTTCTAGTAATGTGTTTAAAGGTTCTATTTTAGAAATCGAAATGTTTTTCCAAGTGTTCAATTTTTTAATCATCTTAAGCTACGATTAAAGTTACAATCTCAAACTATAATGGATCATGTATATTTAAACAATTTGTAAACTAAACTAAATTTCTACACTATTCGCAAGTGATTAATTTGGATTTGCGATCTGATCTAGAAAATGGTTTTAAGGCACTATTTCTTTGGGTTTTTTTTTTTTGAAACCATTCAGTTTCGAAACCTTTTCTCTATGTGTCGAATTCTGAGTGAACTCTGGCTTAGATCAAACTTGCAGACTCGAATCAAACTCCTTCTCAAATGAAAGAATCTTCCAAATTTTCCTTTTCCTTAATTTCAATGTGTTCTTTGAGATTAAAGTCACCAAAATTCTAACGCAACAGTTTTATATTTCTAACACTTCGATTATTCTATAGGTTCTGCTGGCCATGTTATACATATCTTTCGATCCATTTTCATACATACCTTGCTCGAATGCCCCAAAACTGTTCCATGTTGTAGCTGTATTATTTAGATAACCGGCCAAATCCAAGTGTTCCATTTTCCTTAATATAGTTTTTCTGTTTTCTCTTCTAGTATTTTTAGTATTTTGTTTTGTGTTGCGTTTTTTTTTTGGCAAGTCTATTAGCAAAAGTCTTTTCAAAAAATTTCAATTCGTAACGCTAAATTTATATTTATATCGTTGTTGCAATGCTTAGTTCCAAGTATCACATCGGTTCGTTGATTTGTTTCTTTTTTCTCTCCCTTTTCGGATTCTTTATTTTAGTTTCTCTTCAATGAATGCAATTGGGGGGCACCTTCCATTTCCATCAGCCTTATCGCAATGAGTATTGAGTATTGCTTTGTCTTGCTTCTGTGCAATTTGGCGGCAGCATTCGGTACAGACTTTGTATTCTATTTTCGATAAGCGAAAACGATATCTGGAAAATAAAAGACAGGGGAAATTACGTTAGAAGCAAATTGGTGATAAGCGAAAGAGTCATATAAAGCTAAGTATATATACATAGATATTGGAAACTCCATACTTATTGTACTTAACTAGAGTTTCTATATTTTAAATTAAAAAAAAATCACAAATATAATTAGTTAATTTAAAAGGGTTTATATATTAATAGGGAATAGTTGATATATACATAAAATTAAAATAGGAGTATAAGAGCTTTAGTATTTTAGATGGTTTTTACATGTTTTACATTCTCTCCTTTATATCATAATCCAAATAATATCAGGTTACTATTCCACTAAAGTAAAAAGAATTTGTGTTAGAGGCAGAAAAAAACACATGATGAGTAATCAGAGGAATAAACCATTATTGACAAAAATGAATGTTACTCTAACATTATTTTTAAACTTTTTAGATCATTGCTAATACATATTGACATTTTAGATAATATTCAGACTTATAATTAGGGTGTCTGCCAAACATTGACAGTTAGCACTCCGAGTTTAAAATATTCTAGATCATTTCAGAACATACATATTTGGAATGCTTATTGGGGTCTCTACCAAAGAGCGATGATTATAACAAGTGCGCCTCCCATTTTGAAGCGCTTGGGGACATTGGTAGTACATATTTAGAATGATTATTAGGGTCTTTGACAAACGGTGGTAATTAGAACATTTTAGTACACATTTAGAATGAATATTAGGGTCTTCATCAAAGATTGCCATGGTAGAGCAGATGTACATCCACATTTAAACATTTTAGATCACTTTTAGTACACACTTAGAGAGATTATTGAGGCTTCTGCGAAATAGTGAGCCACATTAATTCTCAAATGATATCATAAAAACGTTGTCGAACATAGTATAGTATAGTTTCAAATTGAATTTCGACTCACATCACCATATTCGATTGCACCTGCTCAGATGGTTGAGCCCCCTCTATTACCTATATATATATATGTAAGTACATATGTGGGCGTCTTTAATTGCCTGCCTCCTCAATGTTAATAAGCATTTCTGTATGCCTTGCACATGGCAAAAATGAACAAGTATAAAAATATAAGTATAAATCAAAAATCCACCTCCATCCAGCCCATCCATGGAAATTATAATTCTCATTGTGAGTGGATTTGCATCGCACAAAACGAAAGTTTATTTGCTTTGTATTCGTTTTTGCATCGATTATATTCATATACTTTATATACAGAGTGTAAATTACAAAGAGTAGGCTTTGAATTGATCGCATTGTTGCACATAAAACTGTCTGATAACCCAGTTCCCCGCTTTAGTATTCTGCTTATTTCAATGTCAAAAGGGTGTAGTTTAATCTCTTCCTCCCTTTCTCGTACCGTTCTGCCCCATTGTAGCATAAACATTTTCGCTCAATTTTTTCGCTAACGTCACTGGGGCATCCGACCTGAATGTATGTATGTTTATTTCCCAATTGGTGCTATGTAAACTCAAGTTATTTATAAATGGATTGGAAATATACATATTGCACAACAACAACAGCAACATTCACATATAGACAAAAATTTACAAACAAAATCGATTGAAAGGAAATGTTTTAATTTAAAATTTATGCCAATGATATGTCTTGGTGGTCGTACCGGGTAGATATATATGTATAGATATGGATTGATCAATTGTACTGGCCCCGATTGGCACTGGCTCAATGTCAAGTGACTGAAAACATAATCTAAACAGATTTTCAGACATTAAGGAATGTTGCAAAACTATTTAGATCAAAAATACTTTTAATCAACTACAACAAAATTCCAATAACATTTAGCACGTGGCTTTTAGCTAATCAATGAAGTGAAATAAATGTTTTAGTACATGTTTTTATGTCTTGGAAAAAAGAGATTTCATAGAATAGTTTATTGATTACACTTATTATGTCTATAGCAGATCTTCTTAGCAACGAACAGACTTTTAGTACATCTTTTCCACATTTCAAATCACATTTAGTACATGTACTCTCACTTAAAAAGAAACATAAATGCGTATTTAGATCATGTTCATAGGATAATTTCAGCGAGTGATCTAAACCATATTCAACACGAACAAAACAGAAAGAATAATTAATTCTATAGTACCTAAGACTTAAAATTATATATCTTTAGTATTTCCAACAAATTCACACTTGCTCAAGCGGATCTACATAACAGTGACAACAACAGCTGAGCTATTATTTATTATTTTAACACTTTTTTAAACACAAATGTTTCTTAATAAATTTTCTAATATCGTTGAGCAATTTTCACTTTCGTTTGGGCACTTCCTCTTTTTGTTTTCTTTTATTAAAAAACTGTCATAAATGACATGGATATGAAACAAATCTCATCTAATTAATCATCTATGCGAGAGTTTCTTTCCATATTTAGATCGACAAGAGATCACGAAGTTTGGCATGTAAACAGCAAACAAGATCGAAAAAAGACGACGAAGACGTTTGACAGCTGTCAAAAAAAAAGAGGAGGGAAGGGGAAGGGTGAACACACATGCAGAAGCCACACAGAAGTCTGTGCTAAAACTCTTAAGAGCATGACATCAATAATTTATCTGCTTTCTTTCCTTTTGTCTCAATATGCAGAGCTTATCTTGGCCAACAATATATAAGACAAAAGTTGAAGGACAAGCTATATACGTACATACATACGTACGTACGTATATTCCACTTTGATTTTTTAGCGATAGTGTCTAGAGAGAGAGGAACAAAATTGAATTGTAAAATACATACTGATAAGATACAAAACTACTTGGAAAGTTACTGGCAGGCGAGGCGAGGCGCCTTATATATCAAAATATAATTATAAATCGGAAGTTATTTACTTTGAGCTTTACACAAAAAGGCATCCATCAAACAATTTCTAATCCCCATAATGTGCTGAACTTTGGAACAAGCTGAAAACGCGCCAATAACATGATCCAAACACCCAGAGAGGGAAACAATTAAAACACTATCACCTGCAGGTACTTCATGAACATGATCTAAAGAGCAGACATAAAAGATCTTATAAACAGTTTTAGATCAATTAAAACATTGTCACATGCAGGTACTTCAAAACACATAAAACCAAAAAGTCATTCACTTTGAATTTATAAAAAAAGAGCGAAAAAAAGAATAACACAAAGTGCGTCACATTTCAGACTCTCTATAAATAAATTGCTTAAAAAAAACCAAGCAACAAAAACTTCGGTAGCTATATAGAAGGGCAGCAAAATGTTCTTAGAAGAGCATAAATTATTTTATTAGATAGTCTAGGTAACAGACAAAAAAAGCACATTGCGGAAATCTTGAGGAAAACTATGGGGCCAGGCCATCTGGTTGTGGTCGTTTGCTTTTCAAATACCCATTACCCATTTGGTTGGTGGGTATACCAACGATTTTTAAAGTTTTGGCGATCCCAAAAGCATCTTAATAATTTCACAAGCAATAGAATTATATAAGAAATAAACAATAGAAATATATAAATAAAAAATTGGTATCGTTTCCTAATTGATAATAAATGTTGAAAGTTCTAGAAATAAGTTGATTCTGTCTATATATTGTAGAAACATTGTGGATTTGAAATGTAGTTTCCAATGAGTCATTCTTTGCTCAATTATTTATTTTTAAAATATGCAATATCAAATTGTATCCATACGAATTGTTTTAATCTGAATCATGAATCGCTTCCAATTAAAGTTCTAAAAACATATTCAAAATCCAAACCATCTATATTTTAGACTCTAGTTTCTATTCTATTCTAGAAACTAGAGTCTAGAATATTATTCTTGTTATTCTTTTCTTCTAGAATCTAGAATATTCGATTTCTATAATCGCTTGTCTGTATCAAGCTTATTAAAGTCAAACTTCCCTATAATGAAACTTCGTAATATAGAAACATTAATATATAGAAATTTTAATTTTTAAAATGTCCAATATATAGAAATTTTGCTTCAATATATAATAGAACAAGAAAGCTGTGTCTTTGAAATTGATTTATCATACGAAATCTTCGTTGTATAGTTAACTAAAGAGAAGTTCGACGGAATTTTGAAATCAATAAGTAGGATCGTTCAGCTTCATTAAAAGCAATCAACCTAAAAATTTTATATGCATGTCTTTGTTAGTACAAACTGAACTCTTCATATTTATTAAATAAAAATGTTTCTTAAGAAATTTCAAAAATTTAATTTGATACAAATTTTACACATATTTCAGTTTGATTTATGATTATTAAAAGCAAAGAACTATTTGAAATATATCTCTAAATTTAAAATAAGTGATTGAAAAGAAAATGGATTCTCTAAATGATTTATAGGGTAGACAAAACTTCGAAGCTCTGTAATTTCGGCTTTCGGGATCTCTTTTTAATTGCAAAAGTTCCTAGAGTTCACTTGCCCCAGAAATATGCAGTTATAAATTGTTTCATATTTTTTGTACACATTTTTGTGTTTCTTTTTTTTTGCCGGGCTGGCCACGCATTGTATCTGAGATTCTGTTTATTTTGGTTCATTTTTTTCCTGAACGATTTTCTCGTTGGCTTCGGGGCTGGCCCCTTTCATAAACAAATTAAAAACCAAAAACAAAAAAGCTCATATGAATTATTGGTTGGGCCTTTTAAATACGTGAATATGTCTTTTTGTGTGTGCGTGTGTGTGCACACTCGTTTGTTTTGAGGCTGTCAGATGATTCACTTTTCATTTGGATGACCAAGTATCTAAGGGGGGCTTTGATGTGTTATGCTATCGTAATGAGTAGGCCTAAAATGGGGTAAGGAAATGCTGTCTATGGTGAACGTAATGGGTTTATAGAGGATTTAGTACACTTTGCTCATGATGTTTACTGATAGATCTGCTTCCAATAAACTAATATTAAGCACAAAGGAAAATAAGCTAAGCAAAACCAATGCAAACTAACAAAATTGCAAATATACCAGACATTTATATAAATGTTTATTAGAATAGGATACGTTTTCTAGATTTTAGTACACTCCCATGTTTTAGTACACTTTTAAAGTAATGATATCGTAATTTTTAGTACACCATTGAGTACTTTAATAAGTACAGGTTGTTCTTAGTAGTGCATTTTTTATTTTCAGCACACTTTCAAGAAACTATTATTCTTGAACTTGGTAAGTGTTGTTTATATTTTTAGTACACTTTTATTAAGTACTTCAACAAGTAAGTAGACTTAACTTGGGTATCCGAAATTAAGTACATTTACTTGTATTATGCATTTATACACATTTAGTGTTGTATGTTTGTAGTATTTATGTTTTAGCACGCTTTTTAGGTACTACTTTACTTTAAAAGGTACAGTCTTATAGTCCTTAGTCTCTAATTGGTTATCCATAATTTATTACATTTACTTTTATATAAGTACATTAAGAGACTTTTATTACACTGTTGTAAATTAATTAGTTTGTTTGATCATTTTTACGTTTAGTGGGGGGGTTTTGCCATTCGTAATCTTTTTTTTCACTGCTTTTATTATACAAAGATTATACATAGTTATACTTGTGATATTTTTAGTACCACTTTATAGGTCAAGCCACATTTGGCATTTTTGAACTTGTTTTATAACTGGTCAGAGCACTTCCTAAGACAAATAATGGATGCTGGTTGATTTTACACGCTGACTAATAAAGTCAACAATTTAGTACACTGTTGTTTCAATCTTTTGACACCACACACCACAAGTTCCTGTGTTTCTTATCTTCGTCTATAAAACCAAATGTTTACTTTTTTAATTACCCCACTCTTGGGTCACACCCAAAACATTTCTTGGTATCAGGCTCGATTCTTTCTCCTTCTCACCTGTGGTCGTTGAGAAACTTCGTTTAATTCGTAATCCTTTGATATTGTGCTAAAACGTTTTAATTTTTAACACTAAGGCACTAATTTCATATTTAGCTCATGTGTATATATATATGTATATTAGAGTTAAATGTCGTTAAAGAAAAATGTTATCATCCTCCAAAAAAAAAAAGAAATAAACCCGAGAATAAAAAAAGTATCGTGCGCTGTTGATAAGCGGTCTGTGTTAACACACAAACAACACACGTCGTCGAATGGCTACGAAAACTAAAGTTTCTGTAATTTCGTTGCCAATTTTTGCACATTTCGTTTAGTACACAAGCACACACACACACCCACACTTTCATAGACACTGACACACTCAAATAGAGTTTAGTACAAGTGCTAACGGACAGAAATCATAACGCTGAACAAAAGTGAAGGCGAAGAATCACACCAAAAACGCCGACCGCAGCGTCTGAGGTGCGCTTGAGTACTAGCAAAAAAACACTCACTCAGTCATTCGTAGCGAAATCGTCGGCGACACGATCATAAATTCTTTTGTATGTGCCTTTTGTTGCTGTCGTTGTTGCTCTTGCTGTTTTATATATTTATTTACAATTTAATAATAATTTGTTTGTTTTCGAACACAAAAACCAACGAGTGGCGGCGACTACAGCCACCGGCTGCAGCACATACGCGTAGTAACTTGGCGTCGAACGCCCCCGCAACAGAGGAATTATGTATTTACGTACAATAATAATAATAAACTCTTGAATAGTATTTTCGAGCCGGCCTGCCTGACCAAACGACATGAACGGGCAGTCAAACCAAACTGGTCAATGGGATTTACTCAAGGCTCGGCCATTGCCACAAAAAAATGCTCATTGAAAGCGATAAGACCTGGACTGGACTTATCAATTGAAAGTATCTCAAACTCATTGCATTTCGTTGTTTGCCGTTTTTTTCGTTGTCGTTATCGTGGCAAGGGAATTTCGATTGGGTTGTGAAAATGAAGTTGTAGGTCGATTAAAAATTGAACATATTTTTATAGACAGACAAATGAAGATGTACCAAAGTTTAGCAAGATAAAACTATTGTTGTGATCATAATAACAAAAGCGAACCATAAACAATTGTCGAATCACGATTAACGCCCACTTTTTGATATCCGTTTCTATTCGTTGTGGTTTTTTTATCAAGGTTTTAAGATTTCTTGTGACCTTGAGTGTTATCTAACCTATATTTCTGGATATATTTCTTTGTTGTTTAATGAATGCAGCATTAGTGACGCTTGGAGTTTGTTTAATACAAACAACAATAAAAACAATTGTACATTTAATATAATTACATAATTTAAATGTTAATTTGAATTTTCTGTATGCAAATCTTTTAACAAGGGAATTCGGTTTCAATTTGTAAGAATTTGCGAATATTTTGTACAAATTTTAATTAAATAGGAGCCACACTAATATGGCTAGATGTTCGAGCATAAAAATATGTCGAATTTCTTGGGAAAGTCAAACGAAAGTTATCAATAGATTTTCCAAAAAACTTCAAAATAAAGTTTGAACCGGCTCCCTGGTTTATTAGAACTATATCATACACAGACAATTGACCTCTAGAGCTTGAGATTCAAGGAATCAACCACCGATACAGATCACGTTTTTAAGTCGGTGAACATCCTAGCCCAAAATCAACTTGGCCATTGATTTGTTCCAAATGAAGTTATATGTATCTTATCTTAACTCTTACAACTCTTAATTTCCATTTTATGAATTTGTGAATATTTAATTCAGTTTGGACTATATAGGTATTTAAAATCTTTCAAACTGATAGTGATATTTATTATTTTGTAAATGGAGTAACCTGATTGTTCCTGTTGATTGAAATTTGTATACTATCTTCTACTTTCTTCTTGGTTCTTTTCTTTTCCTTTTTTAATTTTACTTGGGTTGAGTGAGATTATGGCAAACATTGGCAACCCAAAGACCTTTCTTTCCCACCAATTATCAATTCTTTAACGACCATTTGGCCAAACTGCTTCCTGTTCCATGTGGTTAAGTCCATCTCAAATCTTGGCGCTCAATGTAAATGCTTTCCGGCTGATCTCTAACCCAAAGTTAAATCTATTTTTCACACTTTATACAACAATCTTATCTCATGTAACTTATTTCGTATGCATTTTCGTTTTTGGGTTTTTTTTCTACTTGCTATTTGCTTCTGCCAAACAAAGCCTCAAGTCAAAGTTGAAAGTGTAATAAACTTGCGTGTGAAAAGTAAAGAAAATAAAAATTCGCACAAAAGGCGCATTCGCTTTTTTTTTGTCTTTCTCTCTGTTTTTTTTTTTTTTTTTCTTTGGACTGTATGTCTAATCGACTTTCACTTTCCTGCAAACTCAGAGTCTGAGTGGGTCTCGAATCTCTTCATTTGATTTGCAACACTGAGAGAGCACAACGAACTACAAAATTTAAGATTCATTAACATTTTTTCAAAAAGAAGAAGTGGAAACAATTGCCAGAGATGTATCCACTAAAACGCGACTTGAATTTAACTTTAATCCAAAGACTCCCATACAAAAACAAAACCGAGATCCCAACTCAACGAAAAAAACCTTTTTACACAATTGCAGCCTCATTTTGGCTGTTTTTGTGGCTTCTTTTTTTTCGTTTGTTGCCATTTTCTAGTAAATTGTTAAGGGACTTACGAAATGCTTTGCGAATTGTTTGTCCATTCTCAGGGCATTGTGCAATTGGTTTCGTTTGCTGTTGTCTTTATGGAGTGCAGGAAGTCAAAGAGTGAAAAAAAAGTGAATGCCTGGTCGGGAATATATGTGAATATAGTACAAATAGGTAGGTAGATATATGGGTAGGTACATTAATTGATCTCGTGTAGCTTTTGTTATTGGTCTTTGGCCACGCGCCACGCCTTCTGTTTCACTTTTGCTTTTTTCTTTTCTATTTTTTGCATATTTTTTGCTTTTACCATTTGCTCATTATAAATCATATTTTCTGCTCTAATGAAATGTTCAAAGCAGCTGAAAGCCTGCGACTAAATTACACTAGATATCATAAAATTGCATTATATAATATTATAAACAATTAAAAGTATCAAATGGGCATAAACTTAATTCGCACTTGAAAGAAGTCTTAAGAAAATTGAGAATAATTTCACTATATCCTATTTCCATTTGATTTGAAAAGTGATTTAGGTGGACCTTATGATAAATCCATTTTCACTTAATAAAATTATTGAAAAAAGTATTTTTCTTTAAGAAACCCTTTGAATTTCAAGTTACCTAAACTTTCAGGCTCACTGATCACAATTACCGAGCTGTAGTTAATACAAAAGCCACTGAACCCTCTCAAGTATTCCAACAAGACATTCCCCTCTATAATGCTTTCAAAAAAATTAACATTTTGGAGTTATGTTTTTAAAAGAAAAGCGACCAATTTTTACCTTAATTCTGAAAATCAAATTAATCGGAAAAGTATACAACGAGGAAAGTTGCACATACAATCGAATTTTATCCATTAGATTTTTCCATTTGCACTTAAAATCGAAAGTTCAATTCAACGTTTAGTATTATTAATAATTTTATATTATTACTTTATGATTTGTGGAATGTTTGATATATTTTCTTTCTTTTCACATCTTGTTGAGCAGTGTGATTTCTGCCTGTTTTAACAACAATTTTTGTTTTGGTCTAATAATTTGTTCATAGCTTAGTTATTTTTTGCTGTTTTGCATTTTGCATTTCGAACCGTGCAATTAAGCATTTTCAATTCCTTGTTACTCAATGGGGTGGAAGTGATCGCTCTGAAAAGTAAGTCAAACTCCAAAGTTTCTTGAGGTCTATTGTCCAATTCGTACGTCTCTTGGCATTTCAATGGGGGGAGATCTACACAAATCACAAAATCACTTGAGTAAACAAAAGCAAGCCAACTCGTGGGAAAACCGCAAAACTTGTTGCTGAATTTTGAATAATTTTTTGTTGACATTTTACGAGTAGATTTGAAATTGTAGTCATCGGTGACTCTCCCTTCTCAAACAACTTGATATACATATATCCATATTATAGGTGGGTAGGGTGTAAAGTTCGGCTTATTTCCAATTCAAATATTTATGAAGTGCTTCAAAAATTTATTTTTATTGTAAGGCAAATAAAAATATCTACAGGTGGCATGAAGTTATCGTTAGACTTAACTTAAAATTATTCAAAAAGGTTCTTTGAATTTTTGGTTACAAAAATTTAGGCAAAATTTGTGAAAAATCAAATTTATGTTCCCAATTTTCAATTAGATCGAATAAAAGCAAGCTTGTAATCCGAAAGGAGAAAACAGTTTGAAACTTCTGATTTTTACTTTGCTGTTTATAAGAAAGCTTAAAATTTTAATGAATAACAATCATCCCAAGCCAAATCCAGAGAATGCCAATATATCATTTAGCTTATCGCCGTTCTCCCTCTTACTACGTCCATGATGATAAAGTTGAAACATGTTTTAAATGCGTTTTACTAATCTATTGAACGAGACTCTTGTATTGTATTGATATAGGCAAATAATCTTTATTGAATGAATTATACACTAAAAAGAAAACAATTTCATAATCTCCATCTTGGGGAAAAAACCTTATTGTTTGCAGAATATCTTTCGCATTTTGTTGTCGAGGTTAACCTCGAAAGAGTCAGTTCATGTCTATATACTATAAATACAATAGCTAAAGTACTTATTAGGAAGATTACATTACTCCCATCCCAAATTCCCGATTTGCAATGCATAAAATTCAAATTAAATATTAAACTGGCAATGCAACAGCAGCAGCAGGAAGAGAAAGGGGGCATAAAAAAATGAGTTGACTCTGTGCCAAATTCGCATGGAAGTGGCACAAAAGCCGCAAATACAAAAAATGCAAAAAATAAATGAGTAGTGAAAAAACCGAAGAAGAAAAACACCGGGAAGGAGATGGCAAAACAATGGGAATGACTGAAGACGAGACCTGGACACGCCTCAGCGCATGCGCAGCAGCAGAGTCATCAAAGTGGCACTTAAAGAATTCCAAATCCCAGCCAGAAGGCCTCAATGGCTGCCAGTCAGGCAAATGATAAGCCCAGTTAGACAGACTGAACGAATGACTCGACTCGGCTTGGCTTGGCGGGAAAGTAGGTGGGCGTTTAATCAACGGCTTCATTTCAAATCAAGATTGGCCAATGTTTGGGGAGGGGAGTGGGATTCGGCCTAAGGGAACCTGAATTGGATACATATCTCGGTGTGGGTGCCTCTCTCCAACGATCGTGGTACGTGCCCCGCTTGCAGATTGCAAGGGTTCTGTGGGCAGTACATAAATTAGACTCCACTTTGATTTGAATTTCTTTCGTGTAGCAGCTACCTTATTTCTTTTGCCATTCTCATTCCCATTCACAACGTTTCCATTTCCATTTCTTGTGGTTTCTTGATTAAGTTTTTCCATTTCGTTTTGTTTTTTTCGGTTCTTTTTTTGCTGTTTGTTTTTGCTCGTCGTTTTCGTAAGCCAAATGAAATTTTTTTTTTTCGGTAAAAGTGGTAATTTCTGTATTCTGTCTGGGAACAAGGTCAGTCTTGAACTCAGGGGGAAATTAAGTTATTGTGACAACAACGGACCTTCTAAGTGGCTAACTGAATGAGAAATAGGAACAGTGAGAACCTTTGTCTTTCGTCTGAGTATGCAAATCCTCTAGCTAAATGTGATTTCTTTCAGTTATATGGGTTATAAGTAATGTGCACTCTGCATACTCTAAATAGATGTCGATTTTCAACAGTATTCACTATTAAATCATATTAATTAAATAGAGTCCTTATTAAAATTGCACTTAAAAGTCTGGAGGCCTTCAGTTTAGAGCCGTTCCAAATCACATAGACTTCAAACATATTATCCGAACACCAATTACCCGTCTATCCGATTAACCGATAGTTTTTCTGCGTGGTAGTTCTAAGATTTTAAAATCCTACTCGTATGATTGCCTTCGAGCGGGCTAATACTAAACGTTTAATTCAAAAAATAGTTGTTATAGTTGAAAAAAGATTTTATTGTTGATCCCTATTGTTGTTTCTCAAAATAATATAATATCCATTACGAGTATCCGGATTTCCAATTAACCGGAAAATTGAAATTGAGTAGTTGTTATAGTTGAAAAAAGATTTTATTGTTGATCCCTATTGTTGTTTCTCAAAATAATATAATATCCATTACGAGTATCCGGATTTCCAATTAACCGGTTCAGGTCCTTATACAAATTCTAGTTTAAGTAGTTTGTTTTATAATATTTCTGTACTTTCTGTTATTTGAATATCTTTATAGCACTGCAAACTTGTTTGTTAAATTTTCATTATATTTTAGTGTTTACTATTTCCTATTTTAATTTCCGGATTTCTATAGTATTTTTATTGAAGATTCCCATCTGGTAATCGATCTTTGCAATATAATGTTTTTGCATTATCCTAATTACTATCGAAAACCACATCTTGATCCAATATCTTGTTAAGATTTTCGGCTCAGCTTGTTAGCCTATATGGTAAGCCACAATTTCAAATTCAGCCAATTCCGAATTCGTAACGAATTGTACAAATTGCTTAATTTGATTTCAGGCATCAAGCTCCGCACACTCCAATATGTGTAATTCCGACTAATTCTTGGCCATAAGTGTTCTGACGGGTTTGGTCTGTGGCTTTTGGCCACAATTTGTTTTGTAATTGTTTTTGTTTACCACTTTTGATTAGCTTTAGACATGCTGTATTTAAAGTTCAATGAACCGCTGAATCGGTTCTTTTGAAATCTTTTTTCTATGGACTTTGTAATTGTTAACACTCTGACTTTTTTTTCATTTTTTTCGTTGCTTCATTGTGATAGACTTCCGCTCTCCAATTGGCCACACTTTTTCCATGGGAGTGTTAAAAGATTTAAGTCGCTGTGGAGTCATTCAATTGCAAAATCATTTTGTTAATTTGCTGGCAATTATTATAGCAAATCATTTTGATTGAGAGTGTGACTCTCGACTTTCACCATAAATGAAATTGAGTATTGACTCCTTGTTGGTCATTATGTTGGCGATGTTGTGCCATGTGGCCTGTCAATCTTTGGAAAATATTTCATAAATATTTAAGCTGAGGTTCGTTAGGGTTGTGACACCCGACAGTTTTTTATATATAAAAATTTTTGGTGTAGGTGTTGGAAGTTGCTTTAGATACGATTCCACTTGATTCGATTTCTTTTTTCTTTTTTTTTTTTTGTGTTTTGGTTACGCTTCGGCTTCCTCTTTTTTTGGTTATCTTGGCCTCAATTTGCATAATTTATGTAATTTCTGACTATACCTAGTTTGATTTTATTGAAGTGAAAGATTGTCAATGAATTGGGGAGACATAAATAAAATTCAAAGCTGGTTTATGACTTTGGGAATCGAAGGTGGAGGTGGAAGTGGATGAGGAGCCATCTATTATGTAGCCCGTATATTTTTAGCACTTTTAGTTTTGTCATGTGCCAAACACAGATTGGAAAATTTCGTACTGACATCACGTAGAGTTGTTTGCTGTTTCATTAACCCAAATAGCTAAGTAAAAGCAATTTGAGAGACGAACAGTTAAAGCTCATTAACTTTCATTATACACAAACGAGATTATCTTGTTGAAAATGTTTCCAGCATCGCATGTGAACTAGTATCATCGTTAGATTTAAACAACAACTACTGTAAAATATTTGAAGATTCTTTGCAATACATTTACTGATCAGACAATTTTTTCAAGTGTGAAAACATTATAAATATTATACACTATGGGCGAAAGTCAAAGAATTAATATTAACATAATTTAAAAATTCTCTTTTTATCATTAGCATATGCTTAAGTTAAAACATTAAGCCATATGTTGAAGATTCTATTCCCCGATGACATTACCCATTTTTTCTTGAATTTACTCTAATTAAAATAGTCCACACTCAAAGTATTGTTATAAGTACAATTTGGCTCAGTAATTAATTCTTATTAAAACTGAAAACGAATTAATATTCTAAGAAATCTGCCATATAGTTCTATTAATTTTGCATTGTTGTTTAAATATGTTTTTTGTGTTTTTCTCGAACCGTTTCAGATAGTAGCAAGGACGGAAAAAATGCCCATTTAAAATGAATTTTTTCCGATATTTAGATTTACAAATAAAATCCCCAACTTAAATAATTAAAATCGGAAATTCGCCAAACCTGACTATGACTAAAATATAGCTTTACAAAATTGCTAGAATTATTTATAGAGGTTTACTTGCAAATATTATAATTTCAAATCGACTTTGTACGGTAAATACGGTTTTTATCTTGAGCTGGTGAAATATAAAATAAACAATTTACCAATCTAGAGACGAAAGTCTGAAATTCACACGTTTCATTGCTGTTAAAGACCTAGTTTAATAAAATTTAGGCGCATTGTGAAAGCTTATTCCCATTTTGGCTTAGAAATAGCAAATTGCTTTAAATGAAAAGAAATAAGAGCAATAAGAGATTAATGGTATTAACCATTGAACATAATCCAAATTCGACGACCTTTCAAAACAGCTGCCCCATTCACATAGTTTACCGGATCTAGTTATGTATGAAGAGGAGAACCTTTTCCACAATTGTTTCATTTCTCAACAACAGCAAAAAAATGCAACTCTTTCAAAGTATTCGAATATCACAATACTACAAAAGTAAAACCAGTTTCATTTCAGTTTCTCAAGACATAGCAAAGTTGTGTTGTTGCCTTATGGCATGCAAATCGGGGGGAATTATTAGTCATTATGCTACACACACACTGAAATCATGAGTGTGAGTGCAGTAAAAGCTGAGCACACACACACACACTAGAGATGTGTGGTGGGTACGGCCTTCACAATGCCCGCAGCTAGCAAAGCGAATCCATTTAACGGCGGCCGGCCCAAAATGGGGCGTCGAAAATTCATAAGTGATTGGATTTGATTTGGTTTCTTTTGGTTTAGTTTCGTTTCGGGGAAATGTAAGTTTGGGTTAAGAGATTAGCGTAGAAAACTTGTTGAAACTTTTAAAAAGCACTTGATAAGTGATAGGAATAGTAAGAAGAAAGAACCATTGATGTGAAAATATATATGACAACTTCTGGATACCCTGCATTAATTTCAAAAGACCAAATGCATTCACCTTTGAGTAAATAAAGTACGTAAGTCGCCGGGCCGACTTGGATATACCATGCATCAAGGGAAAAAACTACAAAAATTTGGGTCAAACTGGTGTGGAGTACTTGTTTTTCCGTAGAGGCTTTCAAATTTATAAAATCTTTGCCTAAGGAAATTAAAAAAAAGTTACATCATTGATGAGTCAGTTTTTGTATCGAAATATATATTTTTAGTATCAAAATATAATGCTAGAAGCTGCTTTAGTGATCGGGTAGTATCATCCTTTTTCCGGGTTTATGTTTAGTTGGCGAATCGGGGTTGATTGTTCCGTTTGTTTTGTTCTTTAATTGCAGTAACGAATATATTTTAGTTTGATGGATCAAATATTTTAGTCAGGTGTGTCATCCGTCATCCTTGTTGCATAATCTTGTTCGTGTCCTTGTCGGTTTTTTATGGTTTTTGTTATTTTTTTCGATTTTTTTTTTTACAAAAGTAGAAAAATCGGGAACTTTAAGCTTAACCTAAAAAGAACGACTACAAAAAAATACTTGCCAAATTTTCAGTATTTGGAGGAAATTTGATTTTTTTTTGTCCAAAATTTGCCAACATTCTAATTTTTTTTTTTTTTTTTATTTTATATATTTTTTTTTTTTAATATTTTTTATATACATATATATATATATATTTATTTACATATATATATTTTTTTTGTACCAGAACCAGTGCTCTTTGTGGTGATGCTTTGTGTAAACTGATTATTTTGTAGCTCGTTCTATGAGAGTTGAACTTTGAAATGAAATTTCAAAAACAAACCTGGCTACTACGTTTTCATCGATATATATACTTTATAGGGTCGGAAAAGCTTCCTTCTCTCTGATACATACATTTTGGCGACTTTAATATGCCATTTCATCCTATGGATGCATAGATTTTAATAACATTATTAAGTTTTTGAAATTAAATAACGACACGTTAAAAACTTTATGACTAATTTAATTAAATTTTTCTCTTCCCAAATCTGATGGCTCGAACTATTATAGATCCCGAGATCTCGATGTTCATACAGACAGACGAATGGACAGACTGAATTATTGATTAGGAATAAATATACTTTTCAGCGTCGAAATTGATTTCTTCCTATGGCTGCAGGGTATGAAAATATCATCTTACCCAATATCTACTATAAACTACGTCTTAGGAAATTCTCGCTAGTCATGCTTTAAAAGTTTTATAATCAGAATAAACTCAGCTTGAGCTATTTTTGGCGCCCAACGTGGGTTGATTAAGTATACGTTACAATTAATTTGATCGTAGATAGAATATAAGCATATGTGAGTATAGTAAAACTGCTGACCCACTTCATCACGACAGTCACATCCATCAATTCAAGATCATCATCATCATCATCAGTTGAGGAACCAACTGACAACGCCCTAAGGCGCTTCTGCAGTTGTAAAAGATTTCTTTTAATTCATTTAATTTCTGTATATTTTGAGCCAGTCATCAAACGATTGGCTAGCCACCTTTTCGGGGTTCCAATGTGTTTTTTTTTTCTGGTCTTTTGCCTCATTCTACCATCTTGACCTGATTCACGTCACACGCACAAACTCTTAAGCTCTTGGCTCACTGTAGAAAGTGTTGCCACTCTCTTTTTTTATGATCTTGACATTTTTTTCTGGCTTTTGGGCTTGCCTATATAATTGATAGATAAATAAATAAATAAAAGTCATTTAGCTTTCAAATATACAAAATATACAAGAAAATATCTGTTGAAAAAGTTCATTGAAACCTTTAAAAAAATAAAATGAAATAAATTTTAACAGCCGGAGTAGTTAAGTTGAGTTTTTACGACTTTTTTCGTAATAATTAAATTGTCTAACACAAAAAATTGTTTGAGAATCTTCTCACATTTATGAGTTGAGCTTGAGGCTTTTGCCATTTTTTATAAGCCATTGTTGTTTTGTGGGGGATGGTAGAGGAAGGGTTATGTAGGGAGGGCGGGGCAGAATGTGGCAAGATCATGAGTTGATATTGCGTATGAGAGACGATGAGGAAAGAGCACATATGTCTGTATACAAAAACAATATTAAAAGTTGCCAGTTGTTGAAATTAATGAGAAAATATGTAGGTAACTAACCAAAAGAAAACATTTAAATAAAATGAATAAACAGTAAAAATCTTAAAAAAAGAAGCACAGATTATTTAATTAAATGTATAAGAAGAAACGCTTTGAACGAAGTGGATTATAATGAAACAATTTCTTACGATCTAAAATGAGTTGAGAAAAAAACAAACCAACGAATTAAATTTCAAAAATTTTCATTCATTTTTAGTTTTATTAATTTATCAGTAATGAAACAATCTCTTAAAACGAATTATGAAAAACTCATATTTTTGGCTATTAGTCAATGCCACTTGAACAAAATCTTTGCTAATTTTCAATAGGAATATACTTTCCAAAGTTTAAAAGCTGTCAGTTTGATTAAATATCAAAATTAAATGTATTATCACAACACTTTTTGGCAATTTTGAAGGCCAACATTTAAGGTAATCAATCAAAATATTATTTCACATCAGTGAATTCGAATCTGGGTTAAAAAACATCAATCACGTTTCGATATTTCAGTTAAACGATGCTATATTGACTATATTGATTGTTTTCTAAGATCGTAATTTGGTTTAATATTCCTTCCCCAGTCTAAAAAGAACTGACAAACAAACTCACACTTTAGAACCTTATATAATGCGGATCCTATATTAATAGAAAATTGGATAATCGAAGTTCTATTTTATAAAGTATGTCTAATTTATCGAATTCTCCCCATAGCGAATGCAAAAGGAAATATTGTATATCATATCTAGCATGTTGAAACTTTTTTTTCTGTCTCAATCAAAACCATAATCTTACAAACTGCAATATTAAATTCACTTTTTAATCATTCCATGAAATAAAAGTATAAATTTGGTATAATATGATAAAATGAGTAGTAGAATCTGCAAGCAAATCTACATTTAGAGACAAACAATTCAATTTAATGAATTAATTTTTCTTCTAGGAATATTATAATGTACATATTTTATAATAAATTACAAGAAAATAAGAGATTAGTCTTACTTATTAGAACCTTGCTTCTTTTTCTTTTTGACTATTTAGAATTAGTTTAAAGTTATATATCTGGCACCTGTCATTGCTTTTCGGGAGAAACTTTTATTCAGTTGGGTTCCTTTTCGAGTTCACCCAACTTATTTGCTCATATTCATTCACCTTCAGCTTGCATACATTGAACTGGGAGTATTTAAACATTTATACTAAACATTAACACTATTAAAAACCATAGCAAAAGCAAATTAAACAAATTACATAAGTGGAGAAAACTTAACGACAAAACAATCAAAAAAACCAAATAATAGCTCAGCTGTCACAGCGAATATATGTCCATACATACATGTATGTATGTATGAGTCTGTAGTATATAAATAGTAAAACAAAAAAGTTATGTCAAAAACGCTTAAGTGTTTTATATATAGGATAAGCTAATAAACTATTTTGAAGATCAGCTTAAAGCCAGGTCAGTCCCAAAGATGGCCAAAACAACTTCTATGAAGACAATAAGAAACACAAACGAAAACCAAAAAAAAAAAAAAAAACACGTAAAAAACAACTTAAAAGGTAGCTGACATTTTGATGTGTAGACTGACTTCAATCTGTGGTACAGTAAGTTGAACTGAGAGCCTACCACACGCGTGATTTATGGACATGTCTTTCTCCTCCACTCTCATTGTCTCTCTGTCTCTATGGCCCAACAACTCATCTCCACAAGAATGTGGAGAAGAGAATAGCCAGCCAAGTATAATGTAAAATACGAAATAAAAAAAAAATTGATGTTTGAGTTCAACGCCGCTTTGTGGTACGGAGGAGCTGGTTACGCTTCGCAGCGGCCAATAACAATTGTTGCTGCTGCTGTTGCTGTTGAGTTGCAATTTGCCACATGCAACAGATACAACAAGCGAGCCTAAAACAATGCAAACACCACGCACATTGCAATTGCCAATCAAAATTGTTAACATATTGTGAAAAAAACACAACACAAACCAACAACTCAACAGCTTGAACTAGAGATAAAATTAACATAGGCCCTGTTTGAGATTACACTCTGAGAAATGATTATAGGGAGATATTTGCACGAAACAATCAAAAATCAATAAGAGGTTCGAAATTGATAATACATTGATAGACTACAATCAAAATAATAAGACAGTAAGTGCCACATGAATAGGGTTAAGTAAGCATTGAAAGAATATATACACTGAACGAAATAGTTTTAACACTCAATTGCTAATTGTATTACAAGAGTTTAACAAAGTATTAGAAAGTATTGAGAAAATATTTAAAGCAATATTTAAATGTTAAAGCCTTGCTAATTTCGGTGTCCAAACAGTATTGCAAAAGCATTCAAATATAGTATAAAAACGTTTTGTTCTTATATACAAAAACAATTTCGAATTTATTATCAGTCAAATAAATTAAGAAAACTGAAAACAAAAAGCCTGAACATAAGACAAACTTATGGTACGAAATTAAAGTAATTCTCATACCTCTAAACATAATACCTGTGACAATATATTAGTTATTTTATTAGATGTGTATTAGATTTTACACTTGACGCTTTTAAATTAAATCGAAAAACCTGAAATATCAAAGACTAATATGAACAATATTTTGTAGCAAAAATTTCGTGTGTTTATATGCATTAGCATTAAAGAATTATCAACAAAAACTTTAACTTTCAGACACAAAGCAGTGCATCTGCTTCCTGTGTTGAAGTTCAGCACGTACCCAACGATATTTGAAATGGGAATTTAAGAAATATATTTTTCGTTGCTAATTATTGGGTAAGCAAAACAAAAAAAAAACGATTATTTTATATCTTAATCTAAAAGCGATCTTAAAGAAGAGGAATCATTGAAATCCTACCAAAGCCTGCTCAAACTTAATTGCATTTTATGGTGACAGTTTTTTTAGTGTTGATTAACGCGAAATTATAAAAACATTTGATAAGAAACAGATTAATCAGTTTACAGACTTCTGGAAATCTTAAAAGCAGATGTTTACGTCAAAAATGTTTCCATAGTTTTTAATTTACCTAATTTCCTACATCAATTTTATAGTAATTTACACAATGAGTAACAACCACTTATGTCCCTCTAAACATTTCCAATATGAATTAAACTCCAATGCCCAAGCCAGTCCAATTAAAAAACCATCTGAAAATCAAACTTCATTTATCATTTTGGAATAGGAAACCCTATAATTATGACGCTTACTGTAACAACAACAGGCTGGGCTGTTGTTTTCTCAGTTGCGTTGTACGAGGTGTTTTTTTTTTTTTTTTTTTTTGGTTTTGGTAACAGCTGCAACGTGCCACATGGCAGTTATTGGCCTGATGCTGTGGCAGGTTCAATCAACTCTCTCTCTCTTTCTATCTTTCTTTTTACTGTCTCTTTACCTCGCGCGCCGCCGATGGGAGAAAGACAGGCTTAAGCGGCCTTGGCTAAGGGGCCATCAGAGGCACAATACTCATTAGCTTGGCTAAGCGCTTGGTTGACGCGCCCCATGGATGATCTAATCGTCGTCATACACTTAACACTTAATTGAGCGACAACGATGATGGTGAAAAGTCACTCACTTGATGATAAATCGCAAAAAACGAAGCTTCATTCGCATTTAAGAAAAGTAAAATCTCTGTGGGCTGACCAGATGAGACAAAATCATCGCACAATGTGTTCACTAAACAAAGATACTGAATCATCATTGTGGAAAATCTAATATATACAATCATGAATCAAATTAGACACTCATTCATTTGTTTCCTCTGTATCTATCGGCTGAAATAATGCTTTTAAGTTGTCAAACTGCTTGTAACAGAAGATAAATGCATTAGTTGCCCTAAATTAACTATAGATTTTTATTCCACTTCCAAGTCGGTAAAACTATATCTGTAAGTATTAGAAATGCGATAAATTGTAAGCTGTGCCTTTAAAATAAATTATATGAAGAACTTCATTATATGGAAGTTTGGAACCATAGGCAAGTTCGACTGTATTATCTTTGAATCAGATTTTGTGAATCTTCAGCCCCTTGTTATGTGCAGTATACAGATTTGTTCAGATACTTTATGCAGTGTTTACGATTAATTTCATTTATAAATCATTGTCAAACTAACTTAAAAAGTCATTATTCCTATGCGGAAATTGTTTAATAGTTATATAGATACATAGATCAGCATTTAAAATTGCCAAAAATAAAGCTTTTTAAAATAAAATTACCGAAAACATCTTACTATCTGACTAAAATGAGAATTATTCAAACCATAATATAAAAATTGGGTAGTTACCGTCCCTTTTAACTTTTATTAATTCTAAAAAAATTAAATTAAAATAATTATTTTAGTATTTAATTAATCAAATTACCGAAAACAGCTTAATATAGAATATTATTGGGATGAGAATTATACAATTCGTAATTAATATTAAAAGAATTTGTTTCGCTTTTTCTAATTCAAGGTTTTGGAGAACTTAAAAACTATGTATGTATATTGAAATTTTTGTAATGAGTGTAATAATTAAATTAGATTTGCAAACTTACTTATTTAGCGTTATAGACTGAGGTATAACGTAAAAAATATTCCATTAAGAATTGTTTAAAAATTGAAGATAAATCCACATGGAATGATTCCAAAGAATGCATGCAGTAGAGAGATAAATTGTGTTTGAGGGAGACAGCGAACAGCGACAGAGTAAGATGGAGAGAGATGGAGACCGAAAGAGAAACGGAGAAACGATCTAATAGTTACTTAGTAACTTTTTTTTTGCAACACATTTTCTTTAGCTTTTTCTTTCTTCTTTTTTGCTTATTGCTTTTTGCACGTTTATTGAAAAACTTTGAAATGCCTAGACAGCACTTCTTTTACTTCTTTTTTTTTTTTTTTGTTTAGCACTGAAAGCCACTTTTTTTTGTTGTTGTTGTTGGTCCGCAACGAACGCGCATTATAAATGTTTTGTGAACAGTCCAAACCTCAAAAGAAAAAAAACTGTTAACTGGGCTACTTATATTTTGTGGCCGAAACGAAAAATATTGACGATCGACCGTCGACGAGTTTGCTTAGCACCTGGCAATGACGACGTTCAAAAAGTGACTGAAGCCAAAAAGCGCAACGAAGCTGCAAACGTGTCTTAAACCAAGGGGAAAAAGGTGTCGAGAGAGCGAGAGCCAGAGAGTCCAACTAGGGGGAGAGAGAGATCGTGTTCCCTCTCTCTTCCAGTTGGGTTAAAGCCAAGAACGAAAAAAGTTGAAACTGGTTCTACTTACTAACCTGTATGCCGGGCCCCAAAGGAGCTGGAATTGGAACTGAGGCCAGCCAGGCTCCAAAGCAAAGCTTTGGCCAGGTTAATAACATTTTAGTGTTTAAAATGCAGACGAGTCTAAAAACAAAAAATTAATATTATCAGATACCTTCACCATGTGTAGAAGAATCTTTAGACTACCCCCTAGGGCTATTTCCATTGTTCTGTATCTCCTCATTCTCTCTCTCTCTCTCTCTCGTCCGTGTGTGTTTTTCTGACTTCCTTCTCCAGTACCTTATGGAAAACCAGTTTTTCAATTGTTATTTTAAAATTTTGCAATTTTTGCTGTTGGTGGTAGTTGGTTGGTTATGCAAAAAAAAAAAAAAATAAATATATATAACAAAATTTCCCATCGTGACAAAAGTGGGCGGCTGCTCTAGGCACTCTCCAGTTGAAGTTGGAGTCTCCTGTTAGGCCACTCTGTTGACCGCATTACTTGCTGTCTGCAGAAAACCAATTTAAGCGACTGTCGCACAACTGGATATGCTAGTTATACTCAATATGTATACATATATGTTTGTATGTACATAATGTTTAAATAGTAACTCAACTATGCCAAGGCACCTTGCTTGGTCGAGTGTCTAATTGGTTAAGATATTAGCCAAGCCATGGTCATGGACCTGCAACAAGTTGTAATTAGTTGTAGCAAGTTTTGCTGCTCCAAATTGTGGCGCCAAATCTAATATTTTACAGTTAATAACTTAATGACTCAAATTAATTGAAATAAATCTTAAATAATTTCTAATCATAAGCCGTATAAGTCGCATCTTGAATTTGAATTTTTGTAGATTTAAACGTTAAAATTCTTGTTCTATTTAAATTTAACAATTAGTCCTAATTAGCTAAAAAAAAAAAGAAGGAGAGAAAGTGTACTAAAACAAACATTACTTCATGAAAAGTAATTTTTATTTAAAACTTTGCACCAAAAATTAAAATTTCTAATTTCTACTTTGATTGCAACCCAATGAAGAATCCTTTTTGTTAATAATTAAAGTAAAGATCAACAAACAAAAGTAGGTATAGTAATATATTAGTTTCAAAAATTTGCAATATCTGACTATTGTACTAATTATAATTTACACATAAATATAAAAGCAGCTTGCAGTTATATTTTACATACTTCGACATCATAAAAAAATTCGAGACAAAAGCAATTTTGAAAAACGTCTTATTGAAAGTTATCGTTAACCAGCACTTTATCACAGTGCTGCCAGACGTTGAGAAAATGTTGTGTAGTCAATAGCGATTGTGAATCACAATTTGTGATTTCCTAGCATATCGATTGTTCTCCGAAAGTTATCTAATTGTGTTGTTGTGTTTTAACTCCTTGCCCATAACCCAATTGCACCAATTTGAAGCCGGATGAAAAGATGCCCTGTTGGTACTATGACAAGAAGGAACTTCGCGAGACACCTTCAATACTGGAAGGCATCAGCTTCGAGACAGAGCGCCGCTACCGCAAGGAGGGCGCCCGATTCATTATGGAGTGCGGAACGAAAATGGGACTCGGCCACAATACCATGGCCACGGGAGTGGTGTATTTCCATCGGTTCTACATGTTCCATTCGTTCAAAAGTTTTCCCCGCTACCTGACCGCCTGCTGTTGCCTCTTCTTTGCCGGCAAGGTGGAGGAGACACCAAAAAAGTGTAGGGATATCATAAAAACCGCTCGCGGCATTCTGAGTGATAACTATTTCTGTTCCTTTGGCGAGGATCCCAAAGAGGAGGTGATGACCCTGGAAAGGATACTGTTGCAAACGATTAAATTCGATTTGCAGGTTGAACATCCGTATACATTCCTCCTGAAATATGCCAAATGTTTTAAGGGCGACCAACAGAAGCTGCAAAAAATGGTGCAAATGGCATGGAATTTTGTCAATGACTCGCTGAGTACGGTTGTGTGCCTGCAATGGGAGCCCGAAATAATCGCTGTGGCCCTTATACACTTGGCCAGTAAATTGAGTAAGTTCACGGTGCAAGATTGGGAAGGCAGGCAGCCGCATCATCAGCGCTGGTGGGATATGTTTGTATCGGATGTGACAATGGAAATATTGGAAGATATATGCCATCAGGTCTTGGACCTGTATCAATCGTCACAGAAAGAAAGTCAACATCCCAGCAATAGTCCGCCACAAAAGCCACCAAGTCGTGCCGATAGTCCGCCAACAATCCAGAACACTTCAATGCAACAGCAGACACAACAACAACAACAGCAACCACAGCAAGCGCAACAGCAACCACCACCATCTATTCCACTGTCTTCTGCATCAACTTCCACTTGCACCGGCAACGGCAGCCATGTGGATCTCAATAATATACAAAATATCAAATCACTAGCCAATGTCATGAATCACGATGCACTGCCGCCGGTTATACCACCACCAGTTGGTTCGTCTGGCCCCTCTGGTAATCCTGGTAACTATCATTTGTATCATGCACCCCCACCACCGCCACCACCAGTAGTGCCTTTGCCACCATATAACGGACCACCATCCTGGGCTCCGCCTCCCCAGCATTATAATGCTGGTTCCGCTGTGCCGCCGCCACCCATGCCGCCGAGCATCAATCCCCCCGGCGGCGGGTATTACAATGCCTCCGGCGGCGGTCGCCATCAGCCACCGCAACGATATCAGTAGGCAAAATGGGAGGGAGAGTGGGATGATCTCCATATTTCATCTCAGTTTTTATAAATATTCTAAATAATTAATAAAGCGTAATTTTATTAAAAAACAAAATTATACACACAGACACACATATCTACTATAATATTATTATTTATCTGTTCGCCTCAAGTGGGGATTAGAAGGGAGAGATGCGCCTCGATTCTGCTGTTGCTTCTGCTTCATTTCTTTGTTTGTGTAACATTATTTGTTAATTCATATTATTACGTGGTGACAGTGATTAATGGCAATTTAGTGAATCCTTCAAAAATAAAAATACTTCGAATTTTGTATAACCATTCTAGAAGCTTTTCTTACAAAATTATGCTATCAAAATTTCATACTTGCTTCTAGGATATGTCAAATCAGAGCGTTTTCACGATCGTGTTGTTAATCAATCTGTAGAATTATAGATCTATATTCTTTTATCAAATCAAAATCTGCAAATTCAAATGGATCCGTGGTCGAAAAGAAATTAAAAATAGATTCGTAAATTTTAAACATATGTGAAGAGTTTTATGAATGTTTTTTAAAAAAATATCAGGACAGAGCAAAAATAATCTTCCAAGATTTTTGTTCATATGTAGTTAGAATTTTACAAATTCTTTTCAATGATATATACTTTTGACCAGTTGGATTTACGGATTTATATACTAAAGTATATTATGTAACATCTAAGATTACAAAACCTTTTAAGAAAACTAACTCAAACTGCTTAAATATGAGTATTTTTATTGTTGCTAATTCTCGCAAATTTTTTGAATAATATGAAATTCATATTATGAATATAATTTTAATCTTCCTTTTTGTTCAAAAATAAACAAAGAATAAATGAATAAAACCTAAAGAATCTAATCTAATAATAAGAAACAATACATACAGAAATATAGGTTACCATGCAAAATAAACTATAACATTCAACTAGGACAATATCCTTTTCTTTTCTAAACTTTTGTAAAATAAATTAAAAATTTGTATATATATCTATATGAAACTATATCCGGAATTTTGGTCTAAGCTGAACAGATACTGTCAGATTTGTGATATTATTTCAAAAATATTGCAATATTAAATCCCGATTGGTATTTGTTAATTCATATTATTTAAAACAGATTTAGTTTACTCCGAAATACAAAAGCGCTAAGCGAAAGATCTAAAATATACCTGAAACTATACAAAAAAATTAAGAAATTGACAGCAGAAGTTGTCCTTTTCTTTCGAATTTGAATTTTTAAGTTCAATATTAACCATTAATCACTGTACTTGTGTATCTATGTGTCCCCATTTACTTTGAATTTATGCTTAATATATTTTTGTTTTATTTGTGGTTGGCTTTCTTTGTTTTGTTTATTTTGTATACAAGCTATGCTATATACGCTATATATGTGATCAATCATATATATGTATGTATGTATGTTTTTATGTAGTTAGGTATATTGTGATATACGTTTAGTGGGCGTGGCATTTACATAGATAATGATACTATATAAATATTGCAAATTTGATTAACGATTAATTGAGTAACATTATACACATATAAATATTTTCTTTTTACGCTATTTTGTATTGCAAAGCGATCGATGCAGTCTCCCCCATTTTCTCCTTCCGTTGGTTCGACCCACTTGATCAGTCTATCAACTTTCTAGCTTTCTTTCTATCTATCGCTTCCGGTAACAGGTAAAAATTTATTTCACTCACTTGACCGTCCGATCTGTGATTGATTCTCAAAAATAAGAATAATCTGAGTACATAATCTCCCAGGCAGACAGAAAGACTTAGCTAGATCGAGATTAGAAAGAAAGCAGAAGCAGACACTAGGCGAAAACGCTTTTCTAATTCTTCACAAAATTTAACAAAAAGAACGAAGCTCTAGGCATGAACATTTTCTATATGTGTGTGTGTGGGCGGTGTGTGTGTGTAAATGGATGTGAGTGAGTGTGTATGGATATATGGATGTGTCTGTATCTAACATTTACGTGTCAATGTTAATTCTCCACAGGCATAATACTGCGGTATCATGATAAACTCGGGTAATGCTCGCCGCACCGTCGATGTCGAGGATGATGACGAAGCCGTCGTTGCTGCTGTTGATGAAGATGCTGTTGCTGCCGCTTTTGCTGCCTGACGCACAATATGACCAATTTTACCTGGAAACCAAAAATAAAATATTAGTTACTCTACATAGCACAAAGAGTTCAATGCTAAACTAACCCATAACATTGGCTTGATGAAAACGAACATCCAGTTGCCGCAGCACAGAGAGATCTCGATGTCGTGCCCAGGCCTCCAGTATATCCGATACCTTAACGGGCACAAAAGCCGGCTTACTTTCATTAGTCTGAGTAAGAATAAACAAAGAATAATAATTATATAAATTTAAAACTGAGAAGAGTATTAATGTTAAAATGCAATATAAGTTTTACTTTGAAGTGTAACACAATCAAATGGAAATACCCCTCATTTTAATTGAAACCAATGCTCAGCCTATCATAAAATAAATGTCTTCTAGACTATTTTGAATATGCCATTTTTCTTATCGCTACATCAAAGAGGTTAATAGTAATAGTAAACTCATCCGTCTATACATTTCTATTCGAATAAATCAAAGAATACTCGTATAATATTAACTTATATTGCAAACCAGCTCGATTTGTACTTAAGTAAGGTTAGCGAAATAGTAAACTTAAATAGTCTTGCTGCTATTAAATAATAATTTAATCCTACTAATATTTATGGAATGACGAAAAAAGCATAGAAAATAAGTTTTAAAATGTTATTGTTATTAAGCGTTCGAATAAAATGCGTGTGTCTAATTTGTAAGTAACTTTTAAAGCAATATTGCAATAAATATACATTTTTATAAATGTTTATACAAAAACATATTAAAATCGGGTACATATATATTCTAAATTTGTGAGTGGTTTTTAATAACTATTAGGCTCATCTTCGCTGCGCTTATCAAGATCATTCAAATTGAATCATCATACAATATACACAAAACGGATTGCATATCAAATAATGCATTACGTAATGAATACAAATTGAATTTGTCTTATTTTTGAATTGATACTCTCTCTACTCTCTATAAACATGTTAAATACAAAATGTCTAACTGTAACATTTTTAAAATTTTCTTGCTTTTGAATTATAAAGAATTTAAAGGAAATCGAATGACTATATATATAGATATACTCTCATTAATTGTTCTCACCCTTTTGAATTGCACATTTAGCTGCTGCTGGGTAACCAATTCGATCAGTTTCTTGAGCTTGCGATGATTGCATTGCTGTTTGGAGACATGCAACAGCAACTGTTTGAGATTCCCATCAAATGGTGGTGGCCTAATACTGGCCACGGTGACCGTTTCCCGCTCGTCACGCTCAAAGTACAAATGGAGCAGGGATTTATCATAGGAAATGTTAAGTTTGTCCAGTGCCTGCACCAGATGTTCCTCATCACACAATTGTGATGAGGATGTAGATAGACGTGCCGACACCACCACCACCATTGACGGAGGCGGTGGCTCAGTCGAAAAGCTTGGCTTGAGCAGCTGGAAACATCACACAAAAATAAATATTTAGCAATAAATTATGATGATCGGATCGAATTGACTCACCGGCAGACCGCCAAAATTATTATCACACGAAATAAACCTTTGGTTATAGGTGGGAGCAGCTACCGGTGGTGGTAGTGGTGGTGCTGGGGCCTGGGCCTGGGCTGACGGCCAATTCGAATAGATTCCGCCACTAAGTTCATCAAAGAAAACCGGTGAACCGCTGCGACATCGGGGAGTTTGATTATATAGAGAGAGACTGCTTCCCTTGTGGGCATGACCAACACGACGACGACACTTGGCACAGCTAGTCAGGTCCAATGCTTTGCCAATCGTATTGGCCAAAAATTCTTTTTCAAGACAATCCAGACATGTTGTCTCCTGTTCATTGGTTAAGTCAAACTGGGCCATAGACGAGGAGGAGTGATTGGAATTGGATGAGGCCATGGCCACCACTGCGGCGGCAGCCACTAGCATGGGAGCAACTGCTGGATCCAGCTGCTGAGTCGATGATGCAGACGATGATGCTGCCTGTTGTTGATTGCAGCCCAAACGAAAATCTGTGCAACTAAAGCAACGCTCATCGAAACTCGATGAGTTCTGGCTCCGCCGTGGTTTCGAGGATGAGCTGGAGCTCTTGGACATGAGACGTTTAGGTTTGGCTCCTGTTAACTTGGGTTCCGTATCGTTGGGCGGCACTGAGGTGCTCCGACTGAAACTAGAGGGCAACGAATGTGCCGTCTGTGTAAGGGAATCCAGGGGAACCAGCTCATCTTGCCGCTTTTCTGGTAATCCTCCCATTCCATCGACTTTGACACCACTCCTTAATTCCATGTCTACCAAATCCAAGTCAACACCAGAATGATCCTTGATTTGATCCAAATTCAGACTAATGCGTGCAAATTTTTTACTTAATCTTTGCTTCTGCTGTTGCAGAACATCTTCTTGAGGTGGATAATCATCGATGGGTGAGCTATATAGCTGCCGGCTTTCACTCATCTGACTGAAGTCTCTTTGCATAAGGAGAAGATTGGCCTGCGGCAAGGCAGCCATGCCTCCATCTAGCTCTAATTCGGAGGAGGGATCCGGTTCGAAATCCATTTCAAGAAATTCTGTCTCATCATCCCTACCAATAATCACATCCAAATGATGGCGCCCAGTGCCACCAATACCAGCGCCACTAGCCATACCACTTCTCATGCCCATGCCAATGCCTCCTCTTGATGGTAGGACCCCTTCCAGTGATAAATCGAAATCGCCGCGATCTCCCCTATAGGCATAGACACAATCATCCGAGTTCAATGAGATTTCCTCGGCCTCCACATCGTCATCGTCGTCGAGTAGGATGAGATCATCGCCATAATAATTGTCACTGGCATAGCTAAGATTCTCTGTGGAATTGTTGAGGGAAGTTCGACTGGAGTTCAAGCCGCCGCCGACGCCACCGCCTACTCCAGCCCCGGCCAACGCTTCTTCAATGTCAGTAGGTGTAAGAACGGCGGATGCCGCTGCCAGGCCAAAGCCATCCCTATCCAAATCGAAGTAGGGGAGTGCAGCAGCAGCAGACCACTCAATCTTTAATAAGAAAAAACGAAAACAAATAAAATGCAAGCAAATTTAAAACAATATTCATATTACAGAAAAATAAACAACAACTTGCCTTATCAGCAGCAGCAGCACCGCCTTCGGCTTCAGCTTCCACTACAGTCGCACAGGCAGCACCTGCCGCCTCTGCCTTCCCTCCGCCACAGCTACCGCTACCGTCTCCCCCTCCACCATCTTCCTCTTCCCCTAAGGCTCCTGCTGCTGCGGCTGCCTGTTTTTGTTTCGTGCCCATTGTTGTTGTTGCTGTTGGTGTTTCGTCGCTTTGTCTGTGCCGCAATCTGTGATGTTGATCCTCCTGCTTGTCCAATGCCACATCGGAACTATTGTATGTATTCACAGCACTATAGTCAATTAAATTATTATTGTTATTCAGTTGAAAACGCCAATTAAATTTATTTATTTCCATTAATTAAAATATATGAGCGGTAGCAAAAAATTCGATCTGGTAACCTCAGAAAACCGATGCTGCCACATAGTTTATTAGACTTGCGTATTTAGAGATTGGCGCCTTAACTACGTAAGCAATTCCGCAACGAATGGTCAGCGCTGCACGATTTGAAAAATTACAAGAACTAAAATAATTGGTGGACTGGTTGCAAGGATTACGGTTCCCACATCTAAAATTGCTCAAACTGGGTTTGACCTGCAGCATTGCTTTTTTAAAGTACTACTGTATTCCAAGTAGGCTATTAAGAGTCCATGAACAATCCGAATGGAAAAGTATCGATAACAGATACGAAAAAGGACTACAGGTACCTTAGAACTGGACTTGGATCAGCTACAAATATATAAATCACTTTTATTTAAAATATAACAAAACATATTCAAACATATTTATTAATGCAAGTAGAATTATTTAACTTTTCCGTAAACTTCGATGCTGCAATAAACGAATAGATTATTTAATAAAGATAACATAACACGCAATACATAACAGTTAAAGTAAGAACTTTACAAGTGAACACATTTGATTGTGCATCCCCTGCTTAAAACTTACCGGTAAATACATGTTGAGTTGGCGCCATGATTTGAATTGAATGCAAAAATCAATTTTTGAAAACAATTCTTATTATTAACGGAATAGCTTTGGGTCCGTCGATTTGGAGCGTTATTATAAGCCCAATGTCCGAATAGTTCTTTCTTCGAGGTATCCAAACGCACACCCTGCAACAAAATACCATTAGCCCTCAGATAGCATAAGCCAAATTGGTCAAACCAACATAAACATCGAAATCTTTTGGTGCACTATTCACACATAAATTGGGTGTCATTTCCTTAGCCACATGGGTTATGGCTATAGCCTCGACTACAATAGATTTAGCCAAACGCATCGCAATTGTTGCGTTGCTGCCGCTATAGCAAAAGCAAGCTCCTGCTGTCAGACTCGGACGAATCATATTTACAGGCGGATTGGCATTGAAATCCAAGCCAAATAAAGTTTGCCAAATGTTTTTCGCACGCAAAGAACGGGCCAAAACGTTTATGATCTTAGCACCGAGATCCTCGGATGCATAATTGATGCGATTTGGCACCACAGAGACGGCTTCATTTTTTGGAGCTGCTTGGCTAGCACCGCGATAACAATCAGCGCCTATTATTTGCTTTTTCAAATTGTAGACATCATCCATGAGATAGCCCATTTTACGCTTAATCAGTGAATCCACGTATGCACTCATATCACGGGAGTCACATCGACCAGCTCCCGGCATAGCAGTACTCCGACCCAATCCTTCTGCCTCTCCAGCTAGACAGCCGAATTTATTGGTTACTTGTTCTTTGCATTCCTTTTGCTTCTCTCGTATGAAATGCTAGGAAAACATTCAGTTAAGATTAGAGTTAATAAAGATCATTCGACTTTAATTACCGATATATCATCAACTTGCTCCTGAAGTCTAAAAACTCTGTTAGCATGTTTATTTTTATCAGTCATTAAGTAGTAGAAAAATGATGATAACAATATAAATGAAAGTACATAAGTCACGCAGACACGTATATTTGGACTCCGACACGCATCCATTTTGGAAGCATTTAATTATTATGAAAAATCGAATTAGCTGATAATGATCGATTTTACAGAGGCAACTGGGATTGGTAAATTACTAATATCTCTTTTTGGGTGTGCCTCACCAGGATGTCAGCTCACAATACGCAGAAAATGTACTTCAAAAATGTTTTTATTTTTGCTATATTAAATATAGAGAATGGACAGCGAATTATGTTCTCTGGGCTATGTTTATGCAGTGGGCTAAGAAAATGTCTGCTGGGTAATGTTTTCATTTGTTTTTTTCAGTGTATTAAGAATATTCAAGGAGGGAGGTGTACGTTGGTCGTTTGACGGAAAAACCTCTGGCGCTGTGCATTACAAACAAACAAACAATAAACGAATAGAAAAAATACCTTGTAAACACAAAACAGAACAGTAACAAAAAAAAATAGTTTGTTGATTAAATTTTACTGTCACAAAACAGATGGAAGCGTATTATTTTTATTTTATATAAATCAAATCGAAACGCATCAAAATTCAAGGCGTCTTCTAGCAGAAGGAAGAAAACTGTCTGTTCACCACGGATACAAGGAGGAGGGCGGAGGAAAAAGTGCAATAAGTGAAAATTGATTTTTAACCAGTGTCAAGTGCTTGAAATTGCAACAAGAAAATGGTTCAAAAATTTCAATCTCCCGTTCGGGTCTACAAATATTCTTTTGAACTTGTAATGAAGGTAGGTCTATTTGTGGTTTATATGTATGTATGTACATAGATATGTACGTGTGTATCTATATCGGTTATTTTTGCAGTATATATAGGCGTGCCTCAATTGCCCCTTTCGCCCACTAGTAAATTGTCTTGTCATTACATGTTTGCAGAATTTCTTGTTTTTGTTGTTATTATTAACTGTGATGCATATTTTACAAAATTAACCTTGATGAAACACAAATCTCGTTCTCTCTCTCCCTCGCTTTCTTTCTCTCTCATGAATTGAATAACCAACCATCTTATGAATTTATACACATACATACATATGTATTTATGTTCATGAATGGAATCAAACGGCTTTTCCAACTTTGTGTAGAGAGAGTGTGAAAGAAACGGGGAGAGCGTGTGTGGTTTTTGGGGGGAGGTGTTAGGGCTGCCCTCAGTTCGCGTTTTGCATTTCAAGATCCGCTTTAAACAGGGAGATAGAGATAGATAGACGACAACAATTGAGACACAGGAAATAAGCGATTATGCCCCATTTCGCGCAACAACAATCAGACCAAGTAGTAATATTATAATAATAATAAAAGAATTAATAAATAAAAATGCTCAACTGATAACATTCATTTTAAAAGAAGATTGCTGCGGGGGGAGGTCACTAACGCCATCAACTAATTAAATGTACCCACCATTCGCCCTATACCCCCCTATACCTGATAGCAATTGACGCATTTATTTTATATATTTATCAAAATTTATCATTGGAAGGCGGGTGGGGAAAAACCAATGATAAACAACACATTTGGTTATTATTTCGTTGCCACGATGATTCCCATTCCCGTTACAGTTAGTCGACTATTACATGTCTCTTATCATAGATAAGAAACGACTCGAGTCGATTGTTTCTATGCAGGCCCATAGAATATTCTTATCTTATTTTTACCGTTAATAGAGCTTAAGAAGAATATAGTTTTGTTTGGTATTGGATTGTTTGTTCTTTAAGGATATATTCCTTAGGAATATATTGTTAAATGTTTATTATTCTAATTTTTGGAATTTGATTTTGCAGTCTAAAACCTTTCTTTGTGTTAACTCGACGGATACAACTTTCATTAAAACTTTTGCTTGCATTGCAAAACAGCATTATATGTTCCTGGATTCATAAAAAACAATTAAGCCAATTTGTAAATTGTTAACTCCTCTAAGCATCTGTATTGAGTGTGTCTTGAGCGTGAATGAAAATAGAATATGATTTAAATAAAGCATTCATCAATTGTAGTTTAGCCATATTATCGTAAAAGTTATGAATGATCGAAGCAAAAATATACATACTTGTGTCATTTAATTACTTTTTCGGTTTGATTTACTTTCAAACCTATTTACTAGAGACAAAACGTTGAAAGGCTTTGAAAGATAGCTTATGAAATAGAAGCTATGTATATCTATCAGCTGTGTATATCCGATCCCACCATAAGCAATTTTCAAAAAGTGCGAAGTTTCAAGAACATATGAAATCAAATAATTACATAAGTATTCGACACTTTTAATTTGTTTGATTAAAATAAATTTTTACGACTAGTAGTCATCTAAATAAAACAAGGTAACGTGGGCTCTGTGTAAATAAATATTCTCTTTATCAGTTTTAGTTTTTTGCTGAGTCCAAATGTCTAAACTATGTAAATGTCATTGACTTGAAACACACATATTGCGAACTCACCCTGTCTGTGCCCCAAGTAACAGCAAAAAAAAAAAAATTAAATTGAAAATACTAATTGGCTTAACAGTAAATAATCGCTTTATATGGATGATGATGTTCCCCAACTATCACCCACTGAACGAATGATTGTCACGTTTTTGGCGTTCATTGGATGCTCACTCACGTTGCTATCCCATTCCCATTCCCATTGGGCCAGGAAATACATACTTATGGGCACAGAAAGAGAGAAAATAGGAAATAGGAGTTACGACCACAGACAACATATTATATGTTTAATTGGACAGTGGAACCAAACTAAACAATTTCATAGGAGCTTTCTCTCGAAAGTGTATTTCTGTTCAACAACTTCTGTTAGCTCATGAAAATATTTCCAATTTGATTATCAATTTGATTTGGTTTTAAAAATATTTAAGCCGAATCGGATGCCATTTTAACACTTTAGTTAAAGCCATTCTATGTTAATATTTCTTATTCACTATCTTTGAGATTCTTCAGCAAATGCGTTTCCCATAAGTTAAATGTACTTGTTAATGTAATATGAAATAGCTAATTAGTCTTAGTGTAAGCATACTTTTATTTTCTTTAAAATTCGTCTTAAAAATTTATTTATATTGTATCATCAATTGACGCATGACATACAAATCATCTGTCATTATTGATTGCCATTAAATTAATGAAAAATATGAAAAGACTGGAAAAATCCATTTTTTATGCCCTCGGTAAAAGGGTATGTACATTTTAATG
The DNA here is from genome assembly GCA_018150745.1 of Drosophila sucinea. Classification (NCBI taxonomy): domain Eukaryota; kingdom Metazoa; phylum Arthropoda; class Insecta; order Diptera; family Drosophilidae; genus Drosophila; species Drosophila sucinea. The sequence goes on along the minus strand of JAECWP010000143.1, from coordinate 71,078 downwards.
AGAGGTTTGCAATGGTCAGATACTCGTTTAGGTGTGTTCTTAATGCTTATGTGCTCTTGATCGTAACTGTTAAACTGAATTTAAAGGGCGTTGATCTTATTGAACTAGTCAAAATAATAAACTTAAAATAATGACCCAATTTCTGTTGCATCTGTTTCGTCAGTTTTAAAGCTGTTGTGAATTTAGTATTTTATGTTTACACTCTAGAACTATTTATATTAAACAATTACATCAAATACCTTACACAAATCCAAAGAAATGCATTCAGGATTTTATTTCCTTTAAATTCGATTGATCACATTTGGGATAATCTTTGCTATGCCTCTTCCTGTTGTCAATTTTCTGATTACCAATAGTTGATAAAATATTGTAATTAGAAACGAGAGTGGCATTGCAATTTGAAAAATGTATTAATTAAGTTTAATATAGGGCGCTATTAGTATCTATTTCATATTGACGCAATAGGCGATAAAATGAAATGAACTGTGTGTGTGTGTAGATCAAGGCCATAAAATTTCACTTGGGCGGCCAACCGAACAAAGCCAGAGCCAAGTCTCCCCGTCAATCATTCAGTCAGTCAGAAGTTTCATTACGTATACGTCACATGAGCCAAGCGAATATTGTGCACACTTTCTATATTTAGAAGTGTTAAACAAAAACAGCGAAAACAAACCCACAGGCTGTTTTCCCTTTGCCCATCCCACCCACCTACTTTCCCTCACATACAGCCTAGAGGGCAACAAAACGGAAGATTGACTAAGTTAAGACTCTAGGCAACGAACCGGCAAAAGTTTTTAATGGCCAATTAGCATTTTTCTCGTATGTGTATTTGCAGCCAAGGACAACAAGGGAAAGTTGGACTACCGTAAAAAGAATAAGGTTGGTCTGTTCCCTGTTCCTTCTCCTCATCCTCCTTACCATAAAACTCGTAAATGTTTCAATAAATTTACGACCGTCTCATGTGAGCTTTCACACGTTGCTTTATAGCATTTCAATAATTCAGTGTTACCACGCGTAGCAGAACAACAAGTTGTTCACATGGCTCAATTTTCCCAGCCAACACGGACAGCTGCCTCTGCCGCTGCCTTGAACTTTTCAATTATTAATGTGGAGCTTCAGAGTTTAATTATCATACACAACACGGAGGTGGAATTTTATGCGGGCTGGCCTCTAAAATTGTGACCTTTCCAGTGCAACATTTTAAAGGACATTTTTAATTTTTCATCCATAAGCCCATGTGCAGGGACGGAATATGGAGTGGGCAGAAAAAGTCCCAATGATAGGGGCATATGTATATTGGGGCTCAAATCGATTTCCATAATTTCTACGGTCTTCATCCAAATGATTAGGACGCAACGAATGATAGGAATCAATGAGACTTTTATTACTTCTTGGTTTAGAGAAATACCGAATGTTTATTCACATGATCAGATCCTTTAAGGAATGGAATGTAGTATGTTAATCCCTTTGGTTTTTTTGATCATTTTAGTAGACAAATAAAAAGGTTTTTAAAAAAAGGATTTTCAAAATATGTATGTACTATTCTTATTTACATAACTTGATGTAGAAATTTTGTCTTTGGATTTTTTTACACTATTGTAATAATGTTCATGTTTTTCTGAACACAGCTTTATAAAAGATAGTCTTTGTAGTTCTGCAAATATATATTCCCCAAACAAAATACAAATATTTGATTACATAAGACTGATAGAACTTTTCACTCACATTGCGCTTACGTTGTTTAGGTTTTCGTGTGGTACTTATATTTCCGTACTTCCAAATGATCTAAATGTTTACATCTTAAAGAAAAATTAATACGATCGATTAGATGGCTATGTAGTTTAGGTTTAGTGTTAGCCGATGGATCCCTCGTATGGAAAGAGTTAAATCGCCCTTTAAAGATCCTTAAATCCGACCCATTCTTTTTGTTAAGAGCACAACAAAAAAAAAAAAAAAATGGTTCGTGTTATTTTATTTTTAAAAAGCTAAAACGCAAGTTTCTTTTTTTTTTTTTTGAGTTTTAAAAATCAATGAAGTGGCAGCGTGAGAAATTTACGTATTTCGAAACACATGGTGGAAATGCGTACACACCAATTGGAGTTCCACTGTTGATGGAGGGGAATACGTAGAAAAGAAAAAAACTGAAAAATTAGATAAACTGATAAATTGCAATCCCATAAATATAAGTAAACACACATAAAACTTATGTGAAGAATTCGGCGTAATAGGGGAAAAATGTTTTTTGTTTATGCTTCAAAAGAGGGAGATATAAAAAGCTAGCCACAAGCCGAAGTAAACCAATATACACCGAATTGGATATACCCAATAGAGGAATATAAAAAGAAATTTTCACAAGATATTTCTGCCTTTCGAGTTTTTTATCTCACTGTAAATTATTCTCAGTGTATATCTATCTTTCACACATTTTTTTCTTATCTGATGGCATGAGATTATTGCGATGCTGAACACAAAAAAAAGAACGAAAGTTTCGAAAGAAAGAACTCATTCTAATAAATGAGAAAACTTTTATTTAAGGCATCTGCTTTTTCCCTCTTTCAAATAAAAGAACAATTCTGGAGAAGAAAAAAGAAAGCGTTGCGAAATCAGAGAACATATTAATGATTGAACTCTGACATAGGAAAATATGAGGCATAATTCAAATGGTAGACCATTGGAAAAGAACAGAATATATAAAAAGAATAAGATCTACAAAAGCTGAAGAAATAAAATGAAAATCGAAAAATAATATGCGAAGAAAAAATATAAAATTAAGAACAAATTGCTTATTACTATAACAACTTACAAAAGATGCAATATGAAATTAAGGTGATAATATGGCCTGAAACATCCGGAGGATTCTTAACGAGCTGTGAATGATTTATGGTTTTAATTACTGTTGATTCGGAAAGACTTTTTGCTAGCTTTCTTTCATAAGTAGATTCTAGAATTAAACTTTTCTCAACCCTTCAACATTTTTCTTTTTTGTTTTATACCAAAACATATCAATTATCAAGCCTTAAGTCGAACAGTCATTGGAATGTCACAGATGTGAAGCGTGCACCTAAAAACACTGTTATTCTTACTTAAATACATATTAGCATTAATGAAATATTTATATTGAATAAATAACAAGAAAGAGAAAATGGAAAGAGGAAATCTAGCTAATGTTTGACAAAAATTATTGTCTCATCCAGAATAAATCAAGAAATAAAACGCTATAAAATGGAATACTAGTAAGAGATAAGAAAGGAATTTTGTTTTGGTCAAGATCAAGGTTTGTAGAGTGAGTAAAAAAATGAAAAAAAAAAAATAAATAAATAAAATAAGTAATATAAATAAAAATTAGCCTGAAGGCCTTTGTTGCTCTGCTCTGGCATTGTAAATAAACATTGTAAACTGATTAAAAAATAAAAGAACAACTGAACGAGGCATTAAGTTAGATTATACATCGATTAGAAGAGACAAGAAATGGGATAAAAATAAAGATAGAGTTGGGATCTTCTCTGGATTATTTCACAATAACCAAAAATAGATGGAAATGCACAAGTAAATGATTGTTGCATAGCCACACCATACATACATAAGTATAAATACGTTTATAAATAAATTAAAATAATAAAAAATAGTATTTATAAGATTTCTATTTTTGAAACATTTCTATTTTTATAACAATTTCTAAATTTATAAACCTCCGAACTTTACCGTATTTGTGCTATATAATATAAAGAATTCGACTTGGTTGTATGAACGATGTCTTCTTGCTGAATGTTATATAACTTGACCTATACACAAATCAGCTGTGTTTCGTGTAAAATTTGCCAATTATTTTGGCTAACAGCAGCAGCAGGGCCAAGTTCATGTTCAATATCATAAATTGGCCCAGATTCAAGGACATTTGGCATAATGCCTAGCCAATTACATGCATATATGACTTTCTTCTTATTTGGCTTGTCTTGCTTTTCGTTTCAGGCATATGAACGTCGATTTCCAACATGCCCACAAATGCCCATTGTGCTGGACTGCGAGATTATCAAGGATGAGGTCCTGGAAAATGGCGCTAAAAGGAATACGAGTCGACGCTGCAAATTGGCTGTGGATGCCCCGTACATATTCAAGAAGTTAATTGGTGTGGATTTCGTATTCTTTTTGCAACACAATTATCTGGATAAGGCCAATCGAACGCTGAGCATCGAGGCAGTCAATGAGAGCTTCTCGTCGCGCATTGAGATCTTTGAGAGATGTCGCTATTATGCTCACCCGGATAATCCCGATTGGACATGCTTCGATCAGACAGCCACGCTGGATATAAAGAACTTCTTTGGCTTCGAGCATTCCATGGAGAAGATGGGCATGAAGCAGTACACTCAGACGACACTGAAAGGCAAGGAAATTATTGAGTTTTTCATTAATCAATTGAAGGAGGAGGGTGTTACACATGTGGAACGTTGGGTGCCCCCCTTGGATGCACCCAAATCACCACAGACTTCCGATCAACATCACGAGCATGACATTCTGCTCGATGGCGATTTCATTGCACGCAATCTGGGCCAATTGTCACCGATGCAGGAATCCAAATTGCTGGAGCTGAGAAAAATGCTTGATGGTGTCGATAATTTGGAGCGTATGCCCAGTTATCAGACCATCTTGCGTTTCTTGTCAGCCAGAGATTGGCATGTCAGTCAGGCCTATTCGATGCTATGTGATTCTTTGAAATGGCGCCATGAGCATCGCATTGATAAACTATTGGAAGAGTACTCGAAACCAGCTGTGGTTGTGGAACACTTTCCTGGTGGTTGGCATCATCATGATAAGGATGGGCGACCCATATATATACTACGCCTGGGTCACATGGATGTCAAGGGTCTGCTGAAATCCCTGGGCATGGAAGGACTTTTGAAATTGGTAAGAAAACTATTAGGCCAGCGGTTATCCCTTGTTTAAATCCCTCTTTTCTTTCTATGTTTAGACACTTCACATCTGCGAAGAGGGCATTCAAAAGATCAACGAATCAGCCGAGCGACTGGATAAGCCTGTCCTCAATTGGTCACTTCTAGTTGATCTTGAGGGTCTATCAATGCGTCACTTATGGCGACCGGGCATTAAGGCTTTGCTCTATATCATCGAGACTGTGGAGAGAAATTATCCCGAGACCATGGGACGTGTTTTGGTTGTAAGAGCGCCAAGAGTATTTCCCATTGCCTGGACCATTGTTAGCGCTTTTATAGGTGAGTTTTCAAATAGTTATCATTATTTTAAGAAATGCATATTATAGATGTGAGAAAACATTGTTATCAGAACATTGCTCCTCAGTTCTGAAAATGTGCAAAGTGCTTAGCCCTTTAACTTTAACAATTCAAAAATTTATAAAGTTTTTACAACTTATCATTAAAATAATGATCTCTTGATATTATATTTGTTAACACCCGAAATTATCTTCCAAAAGTATTACTTCTTATATGAATAAGTACCTTTTCTCATTGTTAACTAGACTGTTTATTTTGGTATTAAAAGTAATATATATACCGAATATTTAGTATACTCTAAAAAAAGAACAGGGAATAACACAAAGCTGATTTCGTAAAAGATACATAGTACTTCCAAAGTATGTTTAAAAGAATCTCTTTTTAAATTTAATTAATTTGTAATTCTTTTTATTTTCCAGATGAACACACCCGCTCCAAGTTTCTTTTCTATGGACCAGATCTTGCCCATATGAAGGATGGTTTGGCCCAGTATATTGATGAGGAAATTGTGCCCGATTTTCTTGGAGGCGGATGTAAAGTAAGTATTTATCCTGAGCTCCACAAATCCCGGTTTAAATTAATGAATAACAATCATTCATTTGGGTTTTTTTTTTATTTATATTTTTTTTATATTATATTCTGTTTTCTTTGTTCAAACATTTCTCCTTCCACCTTGAACTCCTCTGAACTAATTTAGAACGAGATTCAGCATATGTGGCATGTGGAACAAGTTAATCAAAAGTATTTTACGCATTGTTATTTAGCTAAATGCGATTGTGTAAGCAGCCTCCTTTCTACTTTCTCTCTCTCTATCTATCTCCCGTTTTCTCTCTTTTTGTTTATTCTCTTGATATCTTGCAAAGTAAATCTTTGTTTCTTCTTTGTCTTTGTACACTTCTTGTTCTTTGTTGTTCTTGTCTTCGTTTTGTGTTGCAAAACTGAATTTATGTCAAGTCCAAAAGTTGCATTTAGCTGCTGCTTCCGCAATCCTTTCATATTGTTCCATGTCCAAGGTCAATGAACTGCTGCCAAGCTCAAAAGACTCTCAAAAAATATAGCCACATGTTCCAAATTGTTTAATAATCTATCATTTCTATTTATCTTTCGATTAGACCATGATCCATGAGGGAGGACTTGTGCCGAAAACGTTATACAAAATGAATTCCCTGGAGGATCACGATGGTGGCGAAGGCGATGGTGATGGAGAAGATGTTTCCAATAAGGCCACAGAGACTGTGAAACGTTTGTCGGCTGCTCATCAACATAATCATCAGAATTTGTACAAGTCTGTGGAATTAAAGCCTGGCTTTAGCCATGAGCTGCTCATTCGTAATGAGGATCCAAAGAGTGTGTTAACCTGGGACTTTGATGTGCTACGCAATGATTTACATTTTACCCTCTATCGAGTGACAGAAGAGTTGCCCGAGAAGAATGGTTAGTTGCCCTTAGAATATATACAAATTGAATTTTTAACATTCGATTTCACTTCCATTTAGATGCCGCTGTCTCCTATTTTGATCTACAAGACTTTGCCGAGGGTGTCAACTACTTCCGCGAGGAGCCCACTCTCATCTGTCGGCATAAGGAGAGTGTTCAGGGATCACATGTAATGCATCACAATGATAGCTATCTAATGCATTGGTTTAGTCCATCGGGAGCACAACTCAATCTCTTCTATGAGGTGCTCAGCTCTGTCAACTATAAAGGCTCGATGACTAGTTTGCAATCGGCTTTTTCATCTAATTCATCGGCCGCAAGTTCATGTCAGAGTCGATGATATGAGACGAAGCAGCTGCAGCAGGAGAAAGAGCAGCTGGAAACTGATCTACTTTCGGGCACACTTATGGAAAAGAGCTTGAATCTGTTTGATACGCCGGATATATTCTTTTAAGACAAATAGTTGCAATCTCTCTCTTTAATTAAGTTCATAATTATTATTTTAGCTGTTAATTTAGCAAATTATTTAGTTCAATCTTGATTTTAGCAAGTTTTTATTTTTATATATCTCTTTTACCATATCTATATATATAAACATATATATTTAAGAGTTTTATTTTTCATAATCATAAGCCAAAAGTCGACTTTTATGCAAACGGTTGTATCCGAGAAAAACCAAGAAAATATCATTCGAAAATTTTTGATCACTATTCTCATTTGAAAGCGTCAATTAGTCCATTTTAGCAAACATATACATATATATAAAGTAGAAACAAAAAGAATTCTATATAGAGATAGATATGAATCGTAATATTTGTAGCGCATCAAAATTTTTTAATGCTTTTTATATGCCAACCCGATTTTTTGAGATTTACACTAAACAAAAAAATATATATCGTACTACTCAAATTGACTACATGTTACCTAATTAGTTTAGAAACAAAATCGAAACAACAAAACGCAAAACTAATATCTCAAAATGATTTTAAAAACCAAAAAACTCAAGTACAATATCGAGAAAAGATGTAATGAAAAATTGAATACAATTTGTGTTTAGACTACGAACATTTGCTGCAAAAACCAACCAATACCAATATAATAATTACGATAATCAATCAATATATACATACATACATAGATAACTAATTACAAATAGCCACAAGTTTTATGTGAAATACCAACAGCAAATTGCATGTTAACTAACTGTGTAAGTTACCAATAAATATGAAATTAAATTACAAATTAATTAGATCAATAAACCAATGGGCCAGTGTAGCCTTATAAATCTCTTTGTTTTTGAACGTCTATATAATACAATTTGCAGATTTTATATAATTTTAGGAACTCAATTTGTGTCAATAACTTTAATTCCAAGCATGCTATAACTTTTGTTCCATTTCTTTAAATTTTTTATCTAATGATATCATTTGTAATTACGAAAAAGCTAAGAACTAAACATTCTGGCGACTAATTTGGAATCTACACTTTGTTCCAAATATTCATCAAATGATACGGGAAGTGATGGTAGCAATGTCTCTTAGTGGCTTGCAGTAAAACAATGTTTTACGGCGAGTTCGTTTCTTACTGCATTTTTAAAAGGAGTAATTATCGAAGTTAAATATATTTTTCACATTATTTATGAAATTATAGGAAACAGTACCCCAAATTCTACCATTTCAGAACAATCAAACAAACATTGATACAAAAGATATAAATAAGCAAATTTACCATTTAGTCAAGTCAGATTCAATTTAATACTTTATATTGAAAAGAAAAATTTTTATTGTATAGTCATTGAACAATTTTGTTATAAACGAAACATTAAAATGATGATTGTATTATTTTACATAATGTTTTAGAATTGAATTATAACTAAGTAAATATCATAAAGCAAATTTCGACATTAGCAAAATAGATGATTGGATTAGAGTTTACATAAATTTTTGTATAATAGCGCTAAATGAGCAAATAACTTAATGGAAGTTTTATTTTGAAGAATTTTCGCTGAATAGTATAATTTTGAAATGAAATATTTAAGTTGTTAGCAATTAGATCCTTTTGAGAGGGTTGTTATAGTTGTGATAGTCAAATCCTTGGAAATCCAGTACCTTGGCCAGAGCCATTTGTAAATCGTAAACTCTTAAGAGTGGATTCAATCCACTTATGAATACACTTAAAGCGGTTTGGTTGTGTTTGGCATTCAGTTGAGTTGTGAAGGGACGTCCATCGCCATACGCAATAATTGTCTTATTAACCAGAAGGGCTAGTTTCTTGGACACCAAATTGTAGAATTGAAGTACCGACAATTTCCCTTGGCGAAGAATTTTCAGCTCATGCTCGATAATATAAATGGGTCTCTTATCGCTATATGTTAAATCGAGTCGAGCTAGAATAGCACCAAAATCAAGAGGCGTTGCGTATTTTAGAAGTGTTTTATTGGCCTTTCCAATGATCTTCTTTCTAAAGATAATTAGAGCTGCACTGTGGTAGCGGCTCCCCTTGGGGTACATATCCATGGAACGATTGGCAGCTTCACGCCAGCAATAATACATGTAATAATTACCATTAAATTCTTTAAGTGAGTTGATAACTTCAAAGGATTCGTCCTCGTTGATATCGTTGGGATCCGCTTGAGTGCCCACTGTCCTTTTCCCATGTGTTTTGAGTTGTTCTTTTAAGGACTTTATTTGTTGTTTCAATGCTGTTTCGTTTACTATCAAGCTAGTTATGATATCAACAGTCACTTCCTTTGCCATGCTGGTTTTTATCTTATCCAAATCTTAGATCACCTATCCCAAACTAAACTATAATTTATTTTGAAGCTGCCTTTCTAGTTGATAGCTCGGTTGTATGTATATATCTTGATATCTTGTTTTCCCACTAAATATTTGAATATCGATTTCAGTTGACTTTTTCTACTTATGTTCGGTATTTATTTTTCAATTTTTTACTTTCATGATCACTTTTTTCTAATGAGAAATTTTTTTGTATACTTATTTTATGATATTTTGAGCACAGAAAATGTGTATGTTATTTCGGTCGATGCAAAAGAAGACTGAAGAGAAGTGCTACTTGGATCTAAGCGAGAAACGTTCGGTTTGCGGACTGAGAGAGCTCTAAGTGGACCCTGTAATTTGACTCTGCCAATGCTTCAAAGAATTGTCGGAGTAAATAAATAAATAAATTCGGGATCGTATGAAATACATTGTTTTTTGAGAGGTTTCAATAGCTTTGTATACAAAATGGGAACTTGGCGTTTATCAATTTACCAAGAATAAATGCTGGTATAGCTAATACTTTTAAGTCTATCTGCTATAAATTAAGATCAATATGGGTCAAACATTAATCTAAAATATTTAAATTATTAATTGCATTATCTTAGTTGCTATTTATAAAAATCGTAAAGCATTTCATCTAGGGGTATATAAAGCGGACTTGTTTAGCATAAATTATCAGTTAATGTAGCGCCACAATGAAATTAAGTTGTATTTATTTCGCAATAATCTGCCTGACGTCAAGAGTAGTTTGTTATCAAGTGATCGATGATAATAATGATGGGCAGATTATTTATGTTCATGGAGCACGGACTTTAATATCCTGTCCACTGGAGCCAGGCGAAGAAGGCGTCTATGTTATCACACTACCTGGTCTCAATCCGTTCCGTGCCTTGTGCGATGCCCAGATTGCTGGAGCTGGTTATACTGTCATCGCCAGTCGATCCAATTCCAGTGTGAATTTCTTTAGAAATTGGAAAGAATACAAGAATGGCTTTGGAGAGCTGTTGGGTGATTTCTTTATAGGTCTCGATAAGCTGCATGCCATAACCAAATCACAGACACATGAGTTGTATATTCACTTGGAGGATTTCGATGGGAATACTAGATTCGCTCGCTACGATGATTTTTACATTGAAAACGAAAATGAATTGTATAAATTGAGCACATTGGGAACCTATACTGGAGATGCGGGTGATTCGCTGAGTTATCACAAGAGTGAAAAATTCTCCACCTACGATAAGGATAACGATTCTCATTCAACCATTAATTGTGCTCTGAATTATCTTGGGGCCTGGTGGTACAAAGGTTGCCATCACAGGTAAACAAATAAATAGAGCTTAAGTTAATTCTTTAAATATTTCTAATATTCCCCTTAATATCAGCAATTTGTTTGGAATGTATTTCGGAGGATCATTCAGCAGCAGTATGGATAACAAGGGAATAATATGGCGCTCCTGGCGTGAAGGACTTTATTCTTATAAAGCCATCAAAATTATGGTGCGACCTAAATGCCGTTGTGCTTAGCTCAAAACCTGAAAAAACAATTACTAAACTAAAATAAACAAATTCAATTTCCAATTGAATTTTCTATTGAAAACACAATTTTTGACCGTTTGTACTATTGTACAGACTTGTCAGAGTATCTGCAAGTAAATTTTGTTTAAAATCCATTTTTTTATAACTTTCAAATTATTATATTTTTATTTGTGCGCCAAAAATCATATTTTCCCCATAGTACTTAAAGATCTCGAATTGCTGAGTCGGCGAAAGAGAAGCCTTGTTTATTCCTCATCTTTTCGATTGATGACGTTTTTTTTATAGTCCATGAATTTGGTTAAAATTTATGCCTCTACACTTTAGTTTGGCTGATGTTATATATCAAATATTTTGAAGATTGCTTTCAGATTTGATATTGAGCATAAATTAAGCATTTCAACTGTTCATTCATGACTTAATCACACTTAGTCACTTAGAACAAGATTGCCTGCTAATTGCTGTTATCTGCGAAACTACTTATGTATATTTCTACAACTAATAATTAATAATAGACAATAATAACATGCCTAAAAATATTAATCTTTCAGGGCGATAAGGTTTCAATAATAAAACCCTTATATATGTCTATACACATAATCCTAAGGTAAGAACAGGTATATATTATTTTGGTATATACATATATGTGAATGAACAGGTGTAAAAATGATGTTTTTCCAGCTAATCACAATTGACTTGATTAGATTAACCATTTTAAACAACCAGATATTTATTGGCCTAAATTGGATTCCTATATAGTTATTGATGGTTAGTAAATACTAAATAAAATATAGAAATACATTTTTCTTATAATTTTTTGTATTAATAACTTCAAAGTAAAGTAACAATTTGAAATGTTAATTTTTGCCCGCCATGTTGTTATTTGTTGTACTAATGCAGCCCTGAGACAAAACTAATCGATACTTGCTCGAATACTTTCCCACACTGTTCTGCATGATAGAAGACAAAATGTATTTTTAAATATTTTTGCAACATTTAATTCTGAGTACTTGGCTTATCTTATCCCCCCCATTAAAAATTGCCAGCAACGCCGGATGGACTACGCGACTATTTCTTACACAACGGCCATGAAATGCCATGGATAAGCTTATCTGTTGGCTAAAGTAAACTATTTTCAATAATATAGACCAGGCTCTAGGTAATTTTCAATTTAGTTTGAAATTTGAACTGGCCGTTACCACATCGTATCGGAATCTATCGACATGGTTGCATTCAAGTGAGTACACAGAGAGGCAGTGGCGGATCTAATGGGAAGGTTCTCCAAAAGGTTTGGAGAATAAAAAAAACCGGACATTTTACGTGTGATTACGATATCCAATTCTTTAAAGGCATAAATATTATTTCTATTAACGTATTATTACAAATACAATTGCCAAGTTCCACACAATATGTCCCTCTGGATCCGCCCCTGAATTTCGCCGTTGTTTATTTGTTTGTTAGTGTTGTGTACTCATTTCTTTGTGAAGATGGCCAGCGAACAAGTGGATACCTCTTTGAATAGTGTAGCCCAAATTGTTAACTCCTTGGGTGAATATTACAGGAACAATGGACAGGAGACTGATCAGCCGTCAGGCAATATCCTAGATGACCAGAAGATCTTCCCCCCATTTCGCAGTGGACCCTTGGACTCATATCGACAGCGGGCTAGCTTCTGCTATAAGCGTTTAAATGTTCTCCTCGAGGGTGAAGAGCACATACGACTCAAGGTAAGAACGATTAAAATGCAATTAAATATTAAATATATGCCAATCCGACATTTGTAAGTAGTCCGGGTCCGAAGTACAATGTACTTCAAACTGAGTAGTCTGTCGCTCCTGCTCTATATATTGCTTTTCCCTCTGTTATCTACAACATTCACTTGGCCTGGTTCTAATCGAACTCCGGCAAACAAATTGCCGCCTTATCTCTCTATCACTGATTGACTAATCATTTTACTTGCATTTTACACCCATTTTAGCATAAGATATGGCAATGGATGGAACAACACCCCGATTATCAAAGGGAGCCAGAACTTCCGAGTTTGGAGAGAACCAGGGAATTGGCCAATAAACGTCATCACTTGCTCTGGGAACAGAAGTTTTTCGATGTCAATGAGGTGAGATACCAACTGCACGTGGTTCGAGTTGAGTTAGTTGTTGAGTTAGTAACTAAACTCATTCAACCATAACATAACAAAATATTTACTAATCTTTCAATTAACATCAGAAACATATGTACATTATACATATAAGCTAAAACTATGATCTCCAATTGTCCAGTCTATTTAAGGTTATTTTATTTGTGTATACCTACTATGACTACCTTTGTTCAAACATCTGGCAATTATTTTTAGTCTCCTCATAACCAAAATTTCTAGATTATAACGTATTTATTATCAATTTGATTTCCCTCACTAAATGACTACACAAAACTGTTATAAACACTTACGAAACGTCATTGTTAGAGATAATTTAATATCCGGCTTTATCCGTGTCGGAAATTAAACGAACATCCGAAATCTTCTCTAAGATTTGGCTTAAAATAGTCATTCATTGATAAGATAACTATGCAAGTTTTGCAATCAAATCTCAAATTCATTGATACATATTTGGGAAATTTAAAGCTTTAGCATAATCTACAGGTGTTCTTTATCACAACGAAGAATTTGTTTTCCACTTGAATTGAATTACTATTTTATTTTTATATTTTTAGTACTTGAGCACTCCACATCTGCTGCTGGCCTTTAGTCAGGCTATATTCAGTTATGACTTTAGCTCATCGGTGAAATTCTCTTTATCCAATGGCATGTTCCCGAGCACTCTGGTCTCAAATGGAACTGGACGTTTGGGCAAATATGTGGCTAAGATTGCCGATGATCGGATTGTAGGTGCATATGCCTTGACTGAGTTTTCCCATGGCACCAATGCTCTAGGCATGCGCACACGTGCCACCTACGATTTGAAGACAAAGGAGTTCATACTGCACACACCAGATTTTGAGGCGGCCAAGTGTTGGGTGGGTAATCTGGGCAAGACCTGCACTCATGCCATTGTTTATGCCCAGCTATATGTGCCGGATGAGAAGCATCAGGGTTTGACTGCATTTTTGGTTCCCATACGTGACGAGAGAACGCTGTTGCCGTTCCCTGGTGTCACTGTGGGTGACATGGGCGAGAAGATTGGACTGAATGGCATTGATAATGGGTATACTTTTATTGCTACAATATTACTTATGTTTTATACTTAATGATTATATTCTTATTGTAGATTTGTAATGTTCAATCAGTATCGCATTCCCAAGGCAAATCTTTTGTCCAAAACTGGTGACATAGATGCTCAGGGTAATTACAGCAGTCCCATTAAGGATGAACGCAAACGTTTGGGTGCTTCCCTGGGTGCACTGTCGGTGGGCAGAGTAAATATCACAGCCATCACTTATGTGGCCCTTAATAAGGCTATTTCCATTGCCACCCGTTATGCTGTCAGTCGTCGTCAATTTGGTCCTCCGGATAGCAAAGTGGAGTGGCCAGTGATTGAGTATCAGTCGCAACAATATCGTCTTTTGCCACATCTGGCCAATGCCATTGCCTTACGTATTGCCACTCTATGGATTGGTAAGGAGAATGTTGATATAACCATGAAAGGATTTATGGGCGAGGACACCTCAAAGTTGGGCATGGAAATTCATGCCATCTCCTCAGCCCTCAAACCAGTGGCCACTTGGGCAACTCGCGATGGCATACAGGAGTGTCGAGAGGCTTGTGGTGGACATGGTTATCTCAAGTCAGCAGGATTAGGTGACCTTCGAAACGATAATGATGCCAACTGTACATACGAGGGAGAAAACAATACATTGATTCAACAGGCTTCCAATTGGTTGATCGGTTTGCGTCGTAGCAATGCCGATTTTGTAGATGTTTCACCCCTGGACACAGTGTCCTTCCTGAAAGACATCAACAACTTGGTCAAGGATCATGCTGTGGAAACCACACCAGCTCAGGCTTTGAATGTAGATAGTGAGTAGAATTTCATGAAGAGATATTTCAGTTTTAAATAACACGTTCCTTATCTTTCTATGTTAGATCTTCTTAAGGCTCTTAACTGGTTGACTGCCTGGCAATTGGATGCCACTGTCAAACGTTTCGAGCAATTGCAACGTGATGGCAAGGATGCCTTCGAGACACGCAACAATATTCAGGTGTTTGCTGCCCAAAAACTTTCCATTATCTATGCTGAGGTAAGTCTAAAACGAAACTACCGGATCCCATCGATTGAATGCTTCTCTATCTCCTATCACAGCGCACTATCTATCACGTGTTCTACAAATTTGTGGCTAGCCTTCCTGCCTCCGCTGAGAAAAATGTGCTTACTCAGGTGCTCTCTTTCTATGGTGGCAATTTGGTTACCAAATACTCTGCCATTTTCTATCAAGGCAGCTATTTCCGTAATAGCTCGCACATTGAGCTCTATCAGCAGGGTATTCTTGACCTTTTGCCAGTGCTTAAGGATGAGGCGATTGCTCTGGTGGATGCCATTGCACCAACAGATTTCATATTGAACTCACCTCTGGGCATGAGTGACGGCAATGTAAGTTACCGAATTCAACGCTAACTTTATAACTATTTCGTGTTTTGTAGGTCTATCAGCATCTGCAGCGCACAATTGTGTCCACTCCTGGTGTCTATGAACGTCCAGAGTGGTGGCGTGATGTCACCTACAAGGATTATCTAAAGCGTTCTAAATTGTAAAGCTGTGAATATTGATCTTATTATGTGCAATAACTAATTAGCATTAGTTTAAGTTTGAAATGATGTTTTGTACCTTAATATTATATTATTCCATTATGGATGTGGCACCGAGTGCCCCTAAATTCTGATTTGTTTTGATAAAACCGAATCGAACTCCAATATCCAAAACATTTGATCTTACTAGTATATTGGCTGGTATTTTAAGCTAGAATCAATTGAGAGCTTCTGAAAAGATGTTGCTGGATATTTTCACAAATTTATATGGTTCAATGTACTGATGTAGCTTGTCCCCGAAGACACTCTTTTAGAATTGATCTTTTAGAAATTCGAAGAAAATCTACTTTTATGCACTAGGAAAATTGTTTTCTCTTTTTGATCTTTTGGATATGTGTTACATGTATTTTTTCAGATATTTCGCACAAAAACTAAGTATATTTAAATAGATTACTTAACTATTTTTACATCGGTGATTGATTTTGTGCATTATTTACAATATTAACTATATACATACGTATAAAGCACGTTTCTTTTACAATACATTTGTGTGTTTCTTTTTGGTTTAATCTTTAGGCTTAATTACGATCACAGTCTGAAAAAACATCAAGTTCCATGAATTACGGGATAAACACAAACGGTAATAATAACCGATTTTCTTTAACGATTACTACTACAAAATAAATATGTAAAACAAAAACAATTTCCTAAATTCGCAATGAATTGAACGTCAATGGGTCAGGGTAAAGCTCCAGAGCCGGATTCATAGAATGATTCGGGAATGGAAGCCATTTTTGGAGACTGCAATTTGACCAATTGCTCACCCGCTTCACTTTCGGTTTGTATCAGCATGGGAATCTGCTGGGGAAGATCACTAGTGGCCCATAAATACAAGTCGAGAGTCTTTTCGGTGCAATCGGCAATGAAGCGCACAAATGGACGAATATCACCCTCATTGGCCAGTTTTAGAAAATGATAATACTTGCTACGTTGTTGTTTGGGTATTATGACAGGTGGATAACCAGCTCGCATCAAGAGGGTGTTCATCAGGAGACGTGAAGTGCGCCCATTGCCATCGATAAAAGGATGTATGTGAACCAGTTTGTAGTGGGCCAAAGCTGCATAGCTGAAAAGGAGAGCTTTAGGATTATCGATAAATTGTATATCGAGTGCAACAACTTACTTAACCGGATGCAGCGAGCTAGTGTACTCGGAGTTTAACCAATCTTCGAAACGTTGCATCAACAGAGCTAAATCTCCTGGACCTGGTGGCACATGACCACCCACATAGACCTGATTGCGTCGAAATTCACCGCCTTCAATGGGATCCACATGTCCCAGAACACGACGATGGAGCTCTAGAATATCTTTCAGTGTTATTTCCAATCTGAAAGACAGAAATGATGAAAAGATGGAGCAAAGATTGAGCAAGCTTTTGCTTACTTTTGCACCAAACTAGCATTGATGTATTTCATGGCCAAATCCATGCCCAGAATTTCATTATGTTCATCTATGGACTTGCCATCGACGGCCATGCGAGTCTCCAAAATGGATCGTGTTTGAGCCAATGTCATGGTGTTTCCCTCAATACCCACTGAGTGATAAATATGCTGAAAGTAAGCCTCCTTTTTGGCACGTCTTAGTGCCGAATTAGCCTCATGGATGGCCGAGAGGGCATCTCTCTTTGAATCCAACGATGCCAGACGACGTTCATCCAATGTTTGTACCACATCCGCTGTCCGCTGTCGATTGGCCAGAGCTTCGCTATGACTGGGATTAATTGTTAGGGCTTGGAAATAATATTGATCGGCCAACACAATGTTTCGTTGATTGTGCTCCAGAAATTCGCCATATCGCAGCAGGACCTCAGGATGGCGTGGTGCCAGAGCCAAAGCATGTTCGAACAGTCGTGAGGCCTTGTCATCCTTGCCAGCCAAATACATATCCTGAGCCAGACGCAGCGAACTCAGAGCCTCCTTAATGTTAGTTTCCTCCGCTTCCGAGTAACTGGCTCCCACAGTATCGCTTGTGCTTTTGTCATAGAACTCCTTAAAGGCATTTAGTTCATCTACCGAATAAACAGCAAATTCGTCTCGCGTCTGAAGATAATGGGCAGTTGGCAGATGGTGCAGTTGTCGGAGTCGCCAAAATAGATTCGAGGAGAACAGGGCATGCAGGGAAAAGGCCACAAAGCTTCCGGCTAGGAAGGCCAGAAATGCAAAGCGACAGCTGCTGACATGGAATTGAAATTGAATGTGGGGATTTCCTGGTGCTGGCTCTTCTTCTTCCACATTGTGTTCTTCTTGTGTTTGGGTATCACATTTTTTCAGGAATTCCCATGGCATTTCCGGGCTGGTATTGAAACTTCTCAGTCTGCCGATGTTTTATTATTGGTTAACAGGTTGGCACTGTATGCAGCACTAACATTTTTCGATCGTCAGAGTATTAATGGGTGGATAATAAATAAAGTGTCTTGGAGCTTAACTAACAACAACAAAACACCACGTACATATTTGTGATTTACAATAGAGATGAACTATTTGATACGTAACTGTGACTGTGACATCGTAACAGTGATTCACATACACAAGTGAATGTGGTTAAGAAATATTTGGTTATTGTTTACTTTGAATGTTTCGAATACCACTGTTGGCAAACTTAAAAATTAACACCCGCATTTTTTAAATTTGGACTAATATATTTTATTTAAATGACTTCGGTATCACCATTTAGTTTTATATAGTCGAGAAATATTCGGCTGCCGGTTTGTATACTGATCACCAATTAGATTTATTAAGTCGACGAATGTTCGGCTGCTCTGGCTGCATTTATTCTTTTTAAAAAAGGCTGGGATAAATTAATTTCATTTACAGCACTAATTTTAAATTTGACAGCACTCTCTAAGGCGATCATTCTTTACATACATACATATATGTACCTAAAGCAAAAAATGTGTACATATGTATGTAAATGAATTATATAAGTATGTAGATACATAGGGAGAAAAATCTGTACATATGTATGTAAATGAAGTATTTAAGGCATTTGTGCTTGAATTTGGGCAACAAATAATAGTTTTACATAGCAATCTATATTTCTGAGGCAGCCACTTGTATGTACATACATATGTATGTAATGTCTTGGCGGTCTTTCCTTCCATGTATGTACATATGTACATAGGAAGAAGAATGTTTACATATGTAAGTATTTAAATGAAGTATATAAGGCATTTGTGCTTGAATTTGGGCAACAAATAGTAGTTTTACATAACAAACCATATTTCTGAGGCAGCCACTTGTTTGTATGTACATACATATGTAATGTTTTGGCGGTCTTTCCTTCCATGTACATAGGGAGAAAAATGTGTACATAAGTATTTAAATGAAGTATATAAGACATTTGTGCTTGAATTTGGGCAACAAATAATAGTTTTACATAACAAACAATATTTCTGAGGCAGCCACTTGTTTGTACATACATATGTAATGTTTTGGAGGTCTTTCCCTCCATGTACATAGGGAGAAGAATGTGTACATAAGTATTTAAATGAAGTATATAAGGCATTTGTGCTTGAATTTGGGCAACAAATAATAGTTTTACATAACAAACCAGCAGCCACTTGTTTGTACATACATATGTAATGTTTTGGAGGTCTTTCCCTCCATGTACATAGGGAGAAGAATGTGTACATAAGTATTTAAATGAAGTATATAAGGCATTTGTACTTGAATTTGGGCAACAAATAATAGTTTTACATAACAAACCATATTTCTGAGGCAGCCACTTGTTTGTACATACATATGTTATTGTTTTGGCGGTCTTTCATTCCATGTACATAGGGAGAAAAACGTGTACATAAGTATTTAAATGAAGTATATAAGGCATTTGTGCTTGAATTTGGGCAACAAATAGTAGTTTTACATAACAAACCATATTTCTGAGGCAGCCACTTGTTTGTACATACATATGTTATTGTTTTGGCGGTCTTTCATTCCATGTACATAGGGAGAAAAACGTGTACATAAGTATTTAAATGAAGTATATAAGGCATTTGTGCTTGAATTTGGGCAACAAATAGTAGTTTTACATAACAAACCATATTTCTGAGGCAGCCACTTGTTTGTATATACATATGTTATTGTTTTGGCGGTCTTTCATTCCATGTACATAGGGAGAAAAACGTGTACATAAGTATTTAAATGAAGTATATAAGGCATTTGTGCTTGAATTTGGGCAACAAATAGTAGTTTTACATAACAAACCATATTTCTGAGGCAGCCACTTGTTTGTACATACATATGTTATTGTTTTGGCCGTCTTTCATTCCATGTACATAGGGAGAAAAACGTGTACATAAGTATTTAAATGAAGTATATAAGGCATTTGTGCTTGAATTTGGGCAACAAATAGTAGTTTTACATAACAAACCATATTTCTGAGGCAGCCACTTATTTGTACATATGTATGTACATACATATGTAATGTTTTGGCGGTCTTTCCTTCCATGTACATAGGGAGAAAAATGTGTACATAAGTATTTAAATGAAGTATATAAGGCATTTGTGCTTGAATTTGGGCAACAAATAGTAGTTTTACATAACAAACCATATTTCTGAGGCAGCCACTTATTTGTACATATGTATGTACATACATATGTAATGTTTTGGCGGTCTTTCCTTCCATGTACATAGGGAGAAAAATGTGTACATAAGTATTTAAATGAAGTATATAAGGCATTTGTGCTTGAATTTGGGCAACAAATAGTAGTTTTACATAACAAACCATATTTCTGAGGCAGCCACTTGTTTGTACATACATATGTTATTGTTTTGGAGGTCTTTCATTCCATGTACATAGGGAGAAAAACGTGTACATAAGTATTTAAATGAAGTATATAAGGCATTTGTGCTTGAATTTGGGCAACAAATAGTAGTTTTACATAACAAACCATATTTCTGAGGCAGCCACTTATTTGTACATATGTATGTACATACATATGTAATGTTTTGTCGGTCTTTCCTTCCATGTACATAGAGAGAAAAATGTGTACATAAGTATTTAAATGAAGTATATAAGGCATTTGTGCTTGAATTTGGGCAACAAATAGTAGTTTTACATAACAAACCATATTTCTGAGGCAGCCACTTATTTGTACATATGTATGTACATACATATGTAATGTTTTGGCGGTCTTTCCTTCCATGTACATAGGGAGAAAAATGTGTACATAAGTATTTAAATGAAGTATATAAGGCATTTGTGCTTGAATTTGGGCAACAAATAGTAGTTTTACATAACAAACCATATTTCTGAGGCAGCCACTTATTTGTACATATGTATGTACATACATATGTAATGTTTTGGAGGTCTTTCCTTCCATGTACATAGGGAGAAAAATGTGTACATAAGTATTTAAATGAAGTATATAAGGCATTTGTGCTTGAATTTGGGCAACAAATAGTAGTTTTACATAACAAACCATATTTCTGAGGCAGCCACTTGTTTGTACATACATATGTTATTGTTTTGGCGGTCTTTCATTCCATGTACATAGGGAGAAAAACGTGTACATAAGTATTTAAATGAAGTATATAAGGCATTTGTGCTTGAATTTGGGCAACAAATAGTAGTTTTACATAACAAACCATATTTCTGAGGCAGCCACTTATTTGTACATATGTATGTACATACATATGTAATGTTTTGGAGGTCTTTCCTTCCATGTACATAGGGAGAAAAATGTGTACATAAGTATTTAAATGAAGTATATAAGGCATTTGTGCTTGAATTTGGGCAACAAATAGTAGTTTTACATAACAAACCATATTTCTGAGGCAGCCACTTGTTTGTACATACATATGTTATTGTTTTGGAGGTCTTTCATTCCATGTACATAGGGAGAAAAACGTGTACATAAGTATTTAAATGAAGTATATAAGGCATTTGTGCTTGAATTTGGGCAACAAATAGTAGTTTTACATAACAAACCATATTTCTGAGGCAGCCACTTATTTGTACATATGTATGTACATACATATGTAATGTTTTGGAGGTCTTTCCTTCCATGTACATAGGGAGAAAAATGTGTACATAATATTTAAATGAAGTATATAAGGCATTTGTGCTTGAATTTGGGCAACAAATAGTAGTTTTACATAACAAACCATATTTCTGAGGCAGCCACTTGTTTGTACATACATATGTTATTGTTTTGGAGGTCTTTCATTCCATGTACATAGGGAGAAAAACGTGTACATAAGTATTTAAATGAAGTATATAAGGCATTTGTGCTTGAATTTGGGCAACAAATAGTAGTTTTACATAACAAACCATATTTCTGAGGCAGCCACTTGTTTGTACATACATATGTTATTGTTTTGGCGGTCTTTCATTCCATGTACATAGGGAGAAAAACGTGTACATAAGTATTTAAATGAAGTATATAAGGCATTTGTGCTTGAATTTGGGCAACAAATAGTAGTTTTACATAACAAACCATATTTCTGAGGCAGCCACTTGTTTGTACATACATATGTTATTGTTTTGGCGGTCTTTCATTCCATGTACATAGAGAGAAAAATGTGTACATAAGTATTTAAATGAAGTATATAAGACATTTGTGCTTGAATTTGGGCAACAAATAATAGTTTTACATAACAAACCATATTTCTGAGGCAGCCACTTGTTTGTACATACATATGTTATTGTTTTGGCGGTCTTTCATTCCATGTACATAGGGAGAAAAATGTGTACATAAGTATTTAAATGAAGTATATAAGGCATTTGTGCTTGAATTTGGGCAACAAATAGTAGTTTTACCTAACAAACCATATTTCTGAGGCAGCCACTTGTTTGTACATACATATGTAATGTTTTGGAGGTCTTTCCTTCCATGTACATAGGGAGAAAAATGTGTACATAAGTATTTAAATGAAGTATATAAGGCATTTATGCTTGAATTTGGGCAACAAATAGTAGTTTTACATAACAAACCATATTTCTGAGGCAGCCACTTGTTTGTACATACATATGTACATACATATGTAATGTTTTGGAGATCTTTCTTTACATGTAAATAAACAGAAAACTGTGTGTATATGTATGTACATATGTAAATGAAGTGTATAAGGCAGTTTTGCTTGAATTTGGGCAACAAAAAAAAGTTTTACATAACAAACTTTATTTCTGAGGCAGCCATTTGTATGTACATACATATGTAATGTTGTGGCTGTCTTTCTTTATATGAACATAAAGACAAAATTGTGTACATATGTATGTAAATGAAGTACATATATAAAACGGTATGATATTGGAATATTGAAAAGTCACATCTTTAATACAAAAACTAAAGTGTCACAGTCACCGTTGTGTCAGGAGCAGCCATCTCTAGTTTCAGTATGACCAGACCATCTCTAGTTTCAGTATGACCAGACTAAAAAAAAGTACTAAAAACCGTCGTTGTGGAAAATTGGTTCCAGAAGTGCGATATTTATTTTAAATTCAAAAATGAATATGACTGGTTCCAGATATTTAAATAATTCTTTAGAAAGCCAAATATTTAAAATAATTCACTTTTATAAGCTTTTTAACTTGCAAAAGATACATACACTTTGAAAGCTGTCTTTCTATTGAAAGTAAACTTAAATAGTATAGACGTATATACATATGTATACAGATAACCATATTTGGTTGTTCTCATTTTCATTGCATAAAAATTTAAATTTTATCAATAAAAAATACGAAAACATATTTAAATCTGGTATCTGTCTTTTGCACGGAAAACTAGTCTCATAGATTTAAAGCTATCGTTTTTAATTTGATACATAATATGTACATACATATGTACTTTTAGTTTTATTAATTTTAATTGCTTGGTTTGTATTTAAAGTTTACCAAATATAACACATGATCGTTTAAAATAGATTTTCGTTTCGTACACATATGTACATATGTACTTAAATGATTTCTCTATAAAATGATTTGTCAAAAACTCGTTTTCAATAGTTGCACAGAATTGAATAAAGGCTTAGAACTTGACCTTATTCAAAAAATATTTGTTTTGCCAAATCAACCGGACTTGGCTAATTAATAAATTTTGTTGAGTAAATTTACGTTTAAAATTGCTGTGAATGATCTTTTCTTGGAATTGCCTTTGTTAATGACTAACACAAAATGAAATTTCTATATATTTATTTATATTGTACAAACATAAATCTTTTGATTTTGATTGGTGATGTTTTCTGACTGCCTGCGGACATTATGTCACAAACCATATCAAACATAATTAAATTTTATAATGATTTATGAGTGACGGAGGTGTGGGAAGTGTCTATGACCAGCCAAGTACTCGAACATATGACACAGTGACTTGCGATGACGACTTTTAAATACCTTTTATCAATATTTTATATATAAATCTCAATTAAACTCATCAATGAGAATGAATTTTAGGACATACAACTAGCATAAAATAGTTAAATAACAGAGTAATAAATGTTTTTTAATGTACTTTAACTACTTTTAAAACAATTCTCTTATATAGCGATTGTAATAAAATTCTTAGAAGTATAGAATTATACGCTTTTTACATGGACTTAAAACTTCCCTACTAACTGAAACTAACCATATATAAAACAACTGGTTAGAGACGATAATTTTCGTCTGCCTGTTACATACGTTGCAACTTTTTGATATACCCGCTCAACATATTGTTACACAGTATGGAAAGCTCTTCAGCAGGTGATTCCCAAGAAAAAAAGAAACCAAGATAGAGGTCCATTATACTGTACCTGCATTTATATTTTCTGCTAATCATTTTGTGGTTGAATTTTAATTCTGAACTTGTTCTAAATTTCTACAATCAACATCAGA
Source organism: Drosophila sucinea (assembly GCA_018150745.1). NCBI lineage: Eukaryota > Metazoa > Arthropoda > Insecta > Diptera > Drosophilidae > Drosophila > Drosophila sucinea. The sequence continues at coordinate 46,476 of JAECWP010000143.1, read as the reverse complement.
AAGGAGGATGTGCAGATATATTTTTTGTATTTTCCAATCTTTTGTTTGGTTTGGTTCAACAAAATTACCCCAAGGTCATATAAATTTGCATACAGATTTTTAGCTTAATTGCTTTGAATCACTTTTCTTACTCAAACACCTAAACAGACTTTGAATAGAATGTAATACGACCCCCCCACAAGATCTCACTTTTTGATTCATTACAGAAATGTCACAACAGAATGCAACACACATGAGATCACGCATATAAATTGCTAAAATAATACATTTTTATTTTTTACTTGGTATTGTTTTGTTTTTTCTTTTTTTTCGGTTTGTTTTGTTATTTTTGTTTTTGTGATCTATTGAGAGCTACCGGCTTATGAATCATTATGAGGTCATTAAGACCTGGGGAACCGGCTTGTCATATGACGTATTCGATAATACTTAAATTTGTGTTCAAAAACTATTCTCAAAACGCTAAAGATCTCGCTTATTATGCTGTCAAAATTGATAAGGCCATCTTTTTGGATTTTCTCTCCCAGTCTGTCTCTATTTTAGAGACTCTTATACAATTTTTGTTCTCTGAGATTTTTCTAATAAAAGGTTTGTCTTAGTCGATTGGCCTGTCAGTTGCTGTTCGGCAGCGCTACGAGGCGCAACGGTCTACAAATTTAAAAAAAATATATATTTATATAAAAAAACCTTCGATCGGGTCAGTGAAAGTGAAAAAATTGTTTGACTATAGTCCTGAAATAAATTAATTGATTTGACAAGATCAAGTGAAAGTGAGTAAAAATTGAGTTTGTCAAGCAAATTTCTCTAAGAATAAATCCCAAAAATAGAAACAAAAACCAAAAGAAATCCTCGAGCTGCATCTGTTCCAGAAATAAATAAAAACGAATCAAAAAAGAAAACTAATTTTGGGGTAAAAATGCATGTGTGTGACCCAAATGATGTGGGAGTATCTCTACATGTGCATCCATCCACACATATGTGCAATATATACATAATTTTCTATCTATCAAAGAGGTGTTGATTTAATATGAACATATTGTGGCCATATTATTTGAGTTCTTCTAAGATTTGAACACGGCCATGGTTACTTCAAAAGACTTATCAACAGAGACCGGATGGAAAGGGAATTTGGGGCCAAATAAATTTATAATTTATAAATTTAAACATGACTTGGTACCACCATCATCATCATCATCATCATAATAATCATCTAGAACATTTCATAAGTATAAATTATCTCCCTGATTAACCTTTTTCTATGACCTCTAAGTTGAAGTCGTTGATAATTCCAATAATTTAACATATATGTCTATATGTAAGTATAGACTGAACTAGATTCCGTTTCGACAAGGTCTTATCGCCCCAAAATAATTTCTGCCCTAGCATCACTTTTCATACCCTGTACCCAGACGGGTAAAAAGGGTATATTCCAATTTTATTTACTCAGCATCGGCTAAAAGTAACACATTTTCACTTAGTTCGATAAGAAGTCTGATCATTGAAAGATAAAGATCTTTTTCATTATTTTGTCACGCCTTCTATTTCAATCAATATTAACATTGAAGCATTCAATGCTATTTTTTCTTCAAAATCATTTTTTTAAATGCTTATTTATAGGGAAATAATCTATTCTGAAAAGGGCATTCCCAAGTCGATGCCCTTTTTTGTTGTTTGCGTAGGTTTTTGTTTTGTTTTGTTGTTCGGTATTCACTATTTTATGAATGACATAGTTTTTGTTGTTGTTAATTTAATTTTTCTCAGCTTTTCCGGTATGAGGAGGGAGGAAGCTCTGGCTATATGCGCCCTATTCTTGGCGCTAGCTGTGAGCTGCTGTCAGGGCTATGGTAGCTCATATCAGCAGCGTTCCAGCTATAGTTCCAGTTCGTCATCATCATTTGGCGGACAACAACCACAATCGCAATCCCTGATACAATCGCAATCGTCCCGTCTGAGCAGCTGGGCCTACTCCCACTTTACAGAGGTGCGAGAATTCGCCAATCGCCTGAGACAGGAATATAATGCTCAATCGCAAGGCACCAACCGCTTTGGCTACCGATCACCATGGAGTGGTAAGTAATTTTAAATATTTAAGGAACAGAAAAAACTTAATTTTAGGGATATTTTGAATGGAATGTGTGGATGAATGCTTTGCAATCTCTAAAAAATTTTTTACCGGCGCATAATGCCATCTCTGACATAGAGATAATTTATCTTCAACTTTTACATACATGTATGTATGCATGTCGTTTATCTACTACACATACACTTTGCTCATATTGTTTGGCCGCTGCAACGGCATCATTGTCAAATTGAACTTCAATAACAAATAAAACTTCAGAAACTGAATAAAAAAGATTGGGAGACATGAAATAGACAAAACCACTATTTCTCTGAAAACACATAACGATGAAAATTGTACGAATACTTAAACTATGTACATATGTATGTATATATTTTAACGAATTCAAGAACCTTATAATATACAAAAAACATCTAAAAATGAATCATCCATTGGCACTTAGAACTATTTAACAGATAAATAAAAATCAGAGACTGAAAGAACATCTAAGAAATAATCGAGTGCTTACAATTATTCTTATGTAATTTTTCCTGCTCTCATTCGACAGCCTCCATATTAGAGCTGAGTGGCAAAAGCTCCGCTGAGTTGGATGCCCTTAGTTTGGAGATCAGTCAACAGTTGGTCTCCGATTTGCGTCAGGGACAGATCAGTTATAGCACCATAGTGCAGCCGAGCTTCTTTGAGATCAAGGCAGGAGAATATCTAGAGCGCTACTCTAGCAGCGGAGGTCTCCAACAGCAGACGCTGGACTTGAGCCCATTCCAACCCATGGACTTGAGTGGCTTCGATGAGGTGAAAAACTTTGCCTATCCCGCTGAAGTGAAGGTGATCGATGGCAAAACCTATGTGGTGCATCGCAATTGCACCGAGGCCACCAAATTGACGACAAGTTATGGCAGCAATCAGGCGGCTCAATTGAATCAGGGCTATTTCGCACAGTCGCCCACTGTGGGAGGAAGCACTACGACAACCATAACGCGTAAGAAGACGCTGCACGATTGGAATATGGAACCCACGGTGGTGGGCTACAATTCCGTGGTGAATGTTGATGGCCGTCAATCGGCATTCAATTCGGCACCTCAAGTGTTGTACAATCAGCCCAGTTCCCCGGGCACCAGTTCCTCGGTCGTTATACGCCGCTTCAATAAGACTATCACCACCCATTCGGATGGCACCAGTTCGGTAGATGGTTCCGAGTCGCAACAGCGTTGGCAAGATGGTAAATTGGTCTATGATAATCTGCAGCCATTCGGTCAATCGAGTGCCCCCCGGGATGAACAATGGAAGCGTGAGGAACGTGAACGTTTCTTTTGGTATTTGACATCGCATCAGCGTCTGGAGGATTGGCAGCACCAGCAGGAGGATCGCCTGTTGGGCGTGGCCCAGAGATATCACACCACATTACCTGTACTCGAGGAGTTCCATCGTCGTGAATTGGCTCGCTATAAGGCCCTGTTGGGTCAGTATCAATCGCAGATACAAGATTCGGAGGCTTGGCAGCGTCAGGAGCGTGGACGCTTGGATTGGTTAATCCATCAGAATGGCTTTACGAACCAGGATTTCCAGCGCTGGCAAACGGAGAACAGTCAGAAGTTGTCTCAACTGGCCCAACAACATGGCATCTCACAGAATCAATTGAAGGATTGGCAGCATCAGGAGCTACAGCGTCTGTATGTCTACTATAATCAGGTTAATGAATCGCTGGCCCCTCAGGTGCCACAGGCTCCCCAGGTCATACATACCTATCCCGGGTCTAGCTCTCTTGTAGAGGATAATACCAAGGAGCAGGAACGTTTGAATGAACTGATCCGCCAACATAATGCCACCATAGCCCAACTTCAGAACTCCATCAAGTCCGATCAGCAGCGTCTCAAGGATCTTTCTCTCAAATATCAAGGGGACATGCAAAGTCAAACCCAATGGCTGAGGGGTGAGGTGGCTCGCATTGGTGACCTAATCAAAGAGCAAAACGAACAGGTTTCCAAAATCACAGTCTGGCAGAGTTCGGAGCGATCTCGTCTCGAGTCCATACTGAAGCAACATCAGGGATCGGTGGCTGAACTCCAGGATCAAATCGCCCGCGATCGTAGCTATGTCCAGAATCTGGCTACCAAATATCGTGTCAGTGTCGAGGAGCTGGAGAAATGGCAACGCGAGGAGCTGCAACGTCTTCAGTTGACTGGGCAACAGCATTTGGAGGATCACATTAAGGACTGGCAATTTGGTGTCAGTGCCCAATTGCGTTCGATTGTGGGACAAAACCAACTGACCATCGAGGAGTTCCAGAACTCCATTATCAACGATCGTGCGCGTCTCGAGCAAATGGCTCGCACTTACAAGGTTAAGGTCGAGGAAATCGAATCGTGGATCAAGAGCGAACTTAAGAAATTCCAATCGGAGGGTCTGCTCAAGGAGGTCGAGCAGGAGCTGGCCCAGTGGCAGCAAAAGGAACGCGAACGTCTACAGACCATTGTGCAGCACAATTCGCTGACTGTGGAACAACTCGAGACGAAAATCAAGACTGATCAGTCGCACTTCCTTGATCTGGCCAATACCTATCAGGTTAAGATCGAGGATATTCAGGATTGGTTAAAGAAGGAACTGGTGCGTCTTCAGAGCCAGGGCCTGATCAAGGCTGAGGCCCTCAACGAATGGCAATTGGCCGAGAGGCAACAGATCTCCAAATTGGTTCAGCAAAACAGATATTCCATTGATGAATTCGAGGCCAAACTGCTGGCTGATCGTGCCCGTCTGAACGATCTGTCCAGAACCTACAATGTCAAGGTATCCGAAATCGAACAATGGATTCAATCCGAGGGCGATCGTCTGCAGCGTGAGGGTCAACTGAGAATGGAAACCCAATTGAACAATTGGCAGAAGATCGAACGTCAGCGTTTGTTGGACTTGATCAATAAGAATGATCTGTCTATTGAGGAAATCGAATCGAAGATCGGCAAGGATCAAACCCATCTGTATAGTCTAGCCCAGCAGCATCAAGTGCGTGTGGAGGAGATTGAGCAATGGATTAAACAGGAGATCAAGAAACTTCAGGATCAAGGCCTGATCGAGATGCAAAGGCTGCAGCATTGGCAACTGGAATGGCGTGGCAATCTCACCAATATGGTGCAAGATCGTGACTTTACAGTCGAGGAGTTCCACAAATGGTTGCTCAAGGATCGGGCACGTCTCCAGAATCTGGCCATGCAGCATAATGTGCAAATCGAGGAGATCGAACAGTTCGTAAAGAAGGAGGAACAACGCTTCATTGGCATGGGCCTGTTGAAGCCCAGCGAGAAGTTGACCAACTGGCAGGAAGTCGAGCGTCTGCATCTCAAGAATCTTGCGCAACAGCAATACAAATCCACCGAACAATTGGAAGCTCGCCTGCGCCAGGATCGTGAGCTCTTGGAACGCCTAGCCCGCCAGTATAGTGTCCAGGTTGAGGAGATCGAGAGCTGGATGAAACAGGAATTGGCTCGCATGCGTGATGAGGGTCAACTGCAAATCGATAATCTCACCTCGTGGCAACTGGCGGAACGGGAGCGTCTCGAGGCCCTGATCAGTCAGAATAAACAGTGGAGCGCCGAGGAATTGCAGGCTGAATTGCAAAAGGATCGTGAGCACATGCAGACCATGGCCTTCCAATATCACACCTCAGTGGAGGAGATCGAGAGATGGGTCCAGAGCGAAATCGAACGCCTGAAGCAGCAGGGCAAATTGAATATTGAACAATTGACCGCTTGGCAGAGGACCGAACAGCAACGCATTGTCTCGCTCCTTCAGCAGCATTCCAACATAACTCTAGAGCAATTCGAGGCCAAGGTAAGTGGAAGCACAATATCACACAAGATCTCTCTTAACTCTTTCTTTCGTTTTGCAGGTTCAGAATGATCGTCGTTTCCTCATTAAGCTCGCCGAACAACATCATGTGAGTGTTGTCGAGATCGAGGCCTATGTGAAGCAGGTGATCGAGGATCTCCACAAGCGTGGACAATTCGAGATGGAGCAATTGCAGACCTGGCAACTGGTTGAACGTGATTATATCAAGAGTCTGATTAGCGAATACAAGAATGGACTATCCACCTCGGAGTATGAGCAGAAACTGCTCTCAGATCGTGCCCATCTCAATCAGTTGGCCGATCAATATCGTCTGAATGTCGAACAGATCGAAAAATGGATGATCTCCGAGCTGAAACGTCTGCGTGGCGAGACGGAAACCTCTCTTAAGAGTCTCAGTGACTGGCAGATAACCGAATTGGATCGCCTCCAGAATCTGGTGAAGCAGCAGAATCATCTAACTTATGTGGAGTTCGAAATGGAACTGCAACAAGAGCGCGAGAGATTGCAAAAGCTGGCCGATCAGTATTCGGTGAATGTTGTCGAGATTGAGGAATGGTTGCGTCAACAGTTGATTAATCTGAAGACCACGGGACAGGTTAAGGTCGAGAACCTCAACAAATGGCAAACGGAGGAGCAACAGCGTCTGATTGAGCTGCTCCTGAAGAAGCAACAGGAATTGAATTATGCCGATGTGGAGAAGGAGCTGACCAAGGATCATGCCCGTCTCGAGAGTCTCTCGCAAACCCATCACGTGGATATCAATCAAGTAGAGAACTGGCTACGCGAGGAAGTCAATCGCTTGCAGAGCTCTGGCCTGGTTCAGTTCGAGCAGCAGACCCAGTGGCAGGAGAAGATCAGTCATGGATTCGACAATTGGCTGCAGCAGCAACAGAATGGAGCCAGCTATCAGGAGTTCGTGGACTTCCTGAAGCGAGACAAGGAGCGTCTGCATGGCATTGCCAGTGACTATCATGTGACAGTGGAACAGGTGGAGAAATGGGTGCAAAAGGAGGCTGCCCGTCTCTCCCTGATCGGTGTGATTGATCGTCCGGAAAATAATGTGAGTTACCAGGAGATCGTCAACATCTGGGAAGAGAAGCCCTCGTCGTGGCAAACCGATCTGGCTGGTCGCCTGAGAAGTGTCACCAGTTTGCGTCCCATGTCGCGACAGGAATTCGAATCGTATTTGATTAGAAACAAACCCATCTATGAGCAAATCGCACGTCAATACAATGTAACAGTTGAGGATATTCACCTCTGGCTGGAGCAAACCGCCCAGAAGGAGGGCCTGATTACCGTGAGCCTGGAGAATTGGCAACTGCGCGAGCAGCATTACATTCAAGAGCTGATCAATCAGCAACAACGTAAGCAACAAAAATGGACTATCGAGGAACTGAAATTCAAACTGGAGAACGATCAGAAACATTTGAGAGATGTGACCCAACAATATCACATTACCATCGAAGAGCTAAAGACCTGGTATGAGAACGAGCTGCAGCGTTTGCTGGACTTGCGCAAAATCGATCGGAGTTCGTACCTCTCTTGGCAGACCAAGGAGACGGAACGCATCTATCTCCAGGCAGTGAATCATCCAGGTATCAGCAGGCAGGCCCTCGAGACTCTTCTGCTGCGCGATGTCCATGTTCTGGCTCCCCAATATCACATAACTATAGAGGAGTTGCGCCTGTTCATCAAGGAGAAACTGAATCGCTTCTCGCAAATGGGTCTGGTCCTCGATGGCTCTCAGCAACAGCAGGTGAACAACTGGAAGGAACAGGAACGCCAGCGCCTTCACGAGGTGGCCGAAAGTCTCATTATCACGGAACAAGAACTCCTCGAGTTCATCTCCCAGGATTCGAGCTATCAGAATCAATTGGCACAGGTCTACCAGGTCGGTTTGGTCCAGCTGGCTCCTGTGCAGCGCATACTCATCGGAAATCTAGGCCGAGAGCAGCTGTTCGAGCAGCGTCGCCTCAACCACCTGACCTCGTGGCAGCAGCGTGAACGTGATCGTCTCTACGAGTTCATTGGCAACCAGAATATGTCACTGAATCAGCTGCGAAGCTGGCAACAACAGGATAGCCAGTTGCTGCAAGGATTCGCCCAGAAATACGAGATTACGCTGCAGGAGTTGAAGGACTGGCAGCGTCAGGAATTCGAACGCATTGGCAAGGTGGCCCACTACTATGGCATGACCCAGACAGATCTCCAAAAGATACGCGAAGAGGAACTGCGCTACCTGGCCTATGTGAATCACAAGAAATTGCTGTCCGCTTCCGATGCCCAGAACTGGGAGCGAAAGCATCAATGGACCTTGGGCAAATTGCAGAGTCGTTATGGCAAATTCGGTGAAGAGTTGACCATCTGGCGCCGTACCCTCTATCTGCTCAGTCAGGGCCTGATCGATCTCCCAGCCGATGGGGCCAACTCGAATGGTGGCTACATAGTCCATCCAGGCAGCACCAATGCCACAGCTGTATATAAGCCCATCTTCTCCATGGATCGTGGAGATCAGCCACCTCATGTCTACGACGAGAACTTCGATGAGGAGAATGAGCCAGGTCTTGAGGGTGAGACCAGGTCTCCTGTGCCGTCGCCCATCATATCCACACCTCTGCCCCCCTTGCCCTACCAAAGAGCCGTCTCTCCCGGAGGCAGCAAGCTGGGCTATGAGTATCGTCGTCAGGATTACACCATCAATGTGCCTGTTGGCGAGGCTTCAGCTTCGGCTAGCGGTGGACCCACAGGCTCCTCGGCTTCGGCCAGTGCCAGTCTGGGCAAATGGAATCGAGCTGCTGGCAACGAACCCGAAGATCTCGGACAACAGCAACAAGTCGAGCTCGACTGGAATGCCGAGGACTTGGGCCAACAGCAGCAGGTCGAAGAGCAGGACTGGAATCAGAACTATCAATTGGGCCAGCAACAGCAGCAAGAATTGTCGGAAAATCTCGAAGACCTAGGACAGCAGCAGGTTCAAGAGGAGTCCCACCTGGGTCAACCGCATGCCCAGCCCACATATTCCTCAAAGGTACGAGAGAGGAATTTCCTTTATAAACCTTGAATTTCCCATTAATTTCTCTGTCTATTTTCAGCCCATTGAGGTCCAAGCCACCCAAACAGAGCCATCAGTTTGGCAGAAGCTCAGAAACAAGATCGGTTAAAGTACCTAAACTAATTAGAAACTGCCATTTTAGTTGTAAAGAAACGAATCAGAACAAAAAGAAACGAATCAAAATGTGTTGACAAATTTTCCTATATAATATTTTCTATACAAACATTTCTTTAATCATCTTTAGACTTAATGTGAATAAACGAGAGAGATTATTTCTACCACTAAATAAATCGTACATTGGAATATTCTATATCTAGAAGGACGTATCTTTTCATCTTCGATCTAATAGACTTTGAAAATATATAATGAGAGCTTTCTTTGCATAACGGAATAAAGCGTAAATATATCGTTATATATGTATACTTATGTAGGTTCATCTTTCTCTTGTGTAGAACTATATAGAACTATATAGTATTAGTTGTGGTTTTCTTTTACGATATGCTTGGAAAAGGCTTTTGTTTGGTTTTTAGTAGTTGGTTTTGTGTTGGATTGTTTGTATTGTGGGTTCTTTTTGGTATGAAAAAATCGATTAGGATTTACATATCTGTATATATATATATTTTGTTTTTTAATAGGCTAGACTAGGCACTTAAATTTGTATAATAACTTTTTGTTAGGTATTTTTGTGAGTAAACTAATTGAATTAGAATTTGCCTTTCAAATTAACTCAGTAGATTTTAGTCTTTATACCCTTGCAGAGATAATTTTGTTTAGTATTATTCTGAAAAATTGTTCTATTCATTTTAGACATATTAATGAGAATACAACCAAGAGCCATCTCGATCGATTGGATCCCTTAGAAAATTTGTTTACTTCTTGTGAAAACAAATAAAAAATTTGGTAATCTTAAAAAAAATAGGATAAATAAATAGATAAACAAGATAAATTAATCAATTTTTATATTGTTAATTAGGGAATCAAATAACGAATTCCCAAAAATTCCTTTGATCGATATATAACGCAATTTTGTAGGAAAATGTGTGTAATGAGTGTGTGTTTAGAATAGCTCCAAAATATTCTTTTAGAGGCAAAACCCAATTGAATTTGAACACATTAAAAAAATATAGTACAAATTCTCAAAAAATTAAAAAGTATTGCTGAAATCTCCTAATTTTTATCCAGTTTGCAAATAAAATATCTAATTCGACGGGTCGAAATTCGGCAGAAATTTTTAGAATTTCTGTTTAAGATAAGAGGTTCTTTCTTATATATGTCATTTCGTCAATTTTGAGTTGAGAAAAAAAAAACAATACATCGTCGACTAAACTCAACTAAAATAAAATGATAATCGGTTAAAGGATATTAATAGTAATAATAATATTTAGCCATATTCACACGAGCCTCTAAAACAGAGTTTTTTCTCTAAATCGATCTTTTGGGGTGTCCTACAATTATTTTTATACAGTTTTCCGTTAATTTATCATAATTACGAGATGTGCTGGGTTTCGACCCAAAAAAAAAATTTGGACACACAGTGCGAAAAGATCTAAGAATAGGTCAAGATATTCTTAGATCTATTCTTTGACCAAATTCTTTATATATTTATACACTCTTGTTCTCTAGTATACTCCTAAATATCGGACCACTTATTGATCACTATTTCGATCTATAGCTTTGCTAGGGTATATAAACTTCGGCATGCCAAAGATAACTATCGGTCTTAGCTCAAGTCATATGTATATATAGTACATTCCTTATAGGATATCATAGGTTTTGCTTAGTCTAATGTTACACCTTTATATACATTGTGGCCCGTGAATCAACTAATGTGGACCTCCATTTCCGAACTTCCACCAGCCGCAGCAAAGTGAGTCGCTCGAAACTGCAGTCCTTCGCTTAGTTCCTCCATGGCCACGACTCCCATGCTTAGGCCATCTCCAGTTTCCTGGAGAACATGATGTTTGAGTTGTTCGATTTGGTGCAGCAATTTCAGAGTCTCATCGTCGAGATTATCATCTTCCAGGCGCAATTGACGCTGTTGTTCCCGCTCCTCGTCCACATCCCATTCGAGGGATTCTGGTGTGGATATATGGGACCAGGAATTCTGTGTCGACGAACAACACGAGGTGCGTGTAAGGGAGCCCCCCAGACGACGATCTAAACGCGCCTGCCGAGCTGCTGCCACTGCATGATGGCGCACATGATTGGGAGCCGTTGAGGAGGCTGTGGTCAATTGGTCGAGAGAGGCTGATGCCAGGGGTGGTGGGGTATGCTGGGGTCTAGTTCCGGCTAACTCCTCCTTGTGGTGACATTGTTGCTGATGATATTGCCTCAATTGCGAGTACTCATGCTCCCATTCCAGATCCAAGGAGGAACTCGCCCTCGAATTGGCCATGCGTTGGTAATTCAGTATTTCCGTCTCCTTATTGGGTGTAGCTTGATTATTGAGCAGTTTGTAAGCATCGAGATTTTGCAGTTGTATATCCGAGAGGGCGCTGAAAAGATATCGTTAACACTTTTCAAACAAATTAAGGTCGGTCACACACGACTTACTTGTCAGTCTGTAGCTTGGCATAGTGGGGTTGCTGCTCCCAGTACTTGTCCAGAAACTGGGGACATTGTTGCTTCCTTTTGAACTTCAGTATGCGATAGACAAGACCGCGTCGTTGACAACTCTGGGCACTGGAATGTGATATGAGTTCGGTGTCGTCGGGCGGCTCGTGTTCTGTATCTGTTGTGTTATTGGTCCCCGTTCCCCCCATCACTCTGGCCCTGATCCTAGCCCTGGCCATGGACCTGGCCCTACGACGACGCCTGCAAGTGGCAAAATGCAAATTGTTGGTTTAGTGGCATACCTTAGACACTCTAGGACCCTTTATTTGAGTGGCCCATATACTCTACACATTCAGTTGGGAATAATGAAATTTTTATCTTCATATTTTACATTTAATAGGTTTTGAAAAAGTTTGTTTTAATTAAGAAATTCATAAAGCAAAATGGGAATAAAAATTCTATCCTATGGCAATTTTGGCATTAACCCAGTTTGAAAGCTAGAAGATTGAAATTTTGCAGGGACATCGGTAGGACTAAAGGGAAATTTTGATTTTTCGCATTTTGCATTCGAACTACAAGAATTATCCAATTATTATTTTATCCCGCTAAAAACTTTAAATTGTCATTTTTCAATTTTGAAAGCTAAAGTTAAGACCAACTTGATTCTTTCTTATACAAAAAACACAAATTTAATACTTACTTCTTTAAAAAAAATACACAAAGCAACACTTAGGACTATTGGAACTTTATTTCATATTTTTTTGTAAAGACAAGATTTGGATAGCTTTTTCATGTTTCGGAGTAACTCTAAATCATCTGATTTTAGCGAGCCGTCAAACCATTAAAGTTAGACGTAAAAACAAAAATACGTTACATTCTTTTTAAATTATAAAGATTTTAAAAATAAAAAAAAAAAAAATCACAGACCATAAAAAAGTTCTAATATGCCAAAAAAAATACTCTATTGGAATCTACATTTTACATAAGTATATCTATATAAATGAAATTATATTCTCTCAAAAGAGTAGCTCAATTCTGGGACAAAGTTGAAATAATTCATAATATATCATAGTGTTGAAATACTATAATATTAACTTAAATTAAACTTAATAAACTTCTTCAAAACTACAGGTAAAAACTGTATCCTTTCGTAATTAAGACATCGAAATCGGCTTGATTTATTTAGGTAAGAGTATTTTCACTTCGTTTGTTTGTCAATTTTGTTGTCTAGTTATGTTTGTGGGTCCAGTGGCAGGCTTATCACCCTAATGCCCACTCCCTGCCCCCAACCATGGAAGCCCTTGCCATTGTTTTCTTGTTGTTTTTTTGTGGCAAGCAACACGCACTCAAGCATTGCATACTTTTAGGCTGTTGACCCCCTCTTGTCAGAGGTTGTGGTGGTTGACTAAATTATGTTTGCCTATGTAATTTGTAGTGGGGGGAGCACAGAAAGAAAAGCTAGAGCATAAAACGCGCCGTTTAATGGAGGAGCCATACGCTAATTAGCCACCTCGAGGATGGGGGGAGCCCATTTTCTCAATTCCCTTTGCGCCCATGTCGTCTTTTGACTAAGCTTGTATTGATTGCCAAGTCAGCGACAGAGCTAGCTTATTGGATTTGCCATGGCATCAGCGGCAAAGAGCGCATACTTTTGTGTGCCGCCACAAAGTCAACAAAATTAAATTTTAATTAACTGAGGCAGTGCCCCCCTTGGCCCCAAACCCCTTTGGGAGAAGGCTTACCATAGCCAGCTGTTGGCAAGACATGACAATGAAGAGGATGAAGCTGTGGAGGAAGACGATGTCGACGATGTGGAGTTGCTGGCTGAGAAGGTGGCGTTGGCGGTGGCGGTGGCGATGGTGTTGGAGGGCACGCAGCTGCCAAAGCATGAACCCATGCTCCTTCAGTAAACTAGGCCACACACACACACACACAGGTTTTTCGCTTTCAATTTTCAAATTTTAAACGCGTTTTCACATTTCACTCATTTTATTTATGTTTTGCTACACGGATCTACTTCATTAGGAGCCGACCTTTGTTTGCTTTGTTGCACTTGCATTGGGTTCAGGTCAAGGCTTTGTTTGTCAAGTGTTTCTCTCCACTCTACATGGTTTTTTTTGTGGGTTTTTATCGTCGTCTATTGTTTTCTTTTCACCAAAACTTTTCTCCTTTCACTCCGACACTTTACGCATAACTGTTTTGCATCGCAACGTCACTGGGTGACGCACCGCACCCCTTGTGGCTTCCATGGTATCGCAAAGTTCTGCTGTTCAGCAACTGCAGCTGATGGGCTCTGGAGTGGGTTTTGACAATCAGCTGTTCCGTGGGTCCCGTTGTCCGTGTGTTTGATTTTTGAGCTGTCAAAAGTTTTACCAGCTGAAGTCAAAAAGGAAGCATCAATTGTGTCAAGCTTTGGATGGTAACTGTAGAAAGTTCCAAGTTTGGTAAATGGATAAACTTTTGGAAATGGCTCCTTTGAGCTTTTGTTTGAATGGGGAAATAAGGGTGAATTTGAAAGCTTGTGAGCGTTGAATGTAGTTATCAGATTCTTGAGGATAACATGTAAGTCAGTAGGGGTAGAGCTGTTAGAGGCTTCATGCTCAAGTGAATCAATGTTAACTGTTAAGGGTGAATTTGAAAGCTGTTAAGGGTTGAATGTAGTTAACATTGCCTTAATAAACATAGAGGTTTATTGTCAGTCATGGTGATATGTCAGTAGGGGTAGGACTGTTAGATGGTCCATCAATGTTACCTATTAAGGGTAGAATAAAGCTAACATAGTCCAAGTAAATACATATGTTAATAGGGGTAGGGGTAATACTGTAAAAGAGAAGCCAGTTTCTCTTTGGCTTAAATAAATGTTATTATAAGCCAATGAAATGTTAATCAAGTTTGTTTAGAACGTCGAAATAATTAGATAGAAGATTTATCATAAATCAGTCCTCTAAATAATTAATTCAATTATTCATTTTATTTACTAAATTTACATAAAGACATGTACATTCATAAATTTGGTTTCTGAGAGAAATATATAGAGAAATGAAATGTCCATGTTACATGTAGACATTTTCAACTTAGTTTCAAAATAAGATATCATCTTACTCGTAGTAATAGGTGTGATAAAGAAGTTAGTTTTTGTTTGTTATTGATATGAAATAAATCAATGGTATTCGATTAACACAGCTGTAGCTGATTCAACTGTAGAATAGTATTCTTGTTACACTAACTGATTAAAAATCGGTTCAGAATTGATCCCTCCAACTATAATTCAGTTTGTTATAATCCATACTTTTGTTTACGAAACAACAGATTTATAAAACAAACCAAGTACGACTGCATTCCATAATTTATTTACGCCTTTTTATGATGTTTTCTAATGAATGTCATAAACTTGATGTTGAATTTGAAACATGTTCCTTCTGATGGGGCTATTAAAAATGCTTTCTACTTAGTCCATGTCTGTTTGAATACTTTCTTTCTTGCATTTCACTTGATCTCTGTACTGTTTTGAGCAGTTCCCACACATTCGTCTTCACATGATAAACATCAAATTCGTCATACGTCCAACATTAAATTGTTCCAAAAATGTTTCTCGCATTTGTTTAAAACATTAAAATGTATTCGCTTTGCCCCCGCGAGTTCAGACGGAGTCATAAAGTTAAAACTGTTAACATATGCATGCTAGGACGTGCTGCATTCGCTGTATTCTGTTAACAGATGTAAGCTTACATAAATCACGGCCAAACCGCAACATTTGTTTATCTTTTTAACATGCCGCAGACGAAGTCCGGATGCTGCATCGGTTCGGGATTCGGAACGATTCGGTTATGCTCGTCCGGTTCTTTGCTGGCTCGTCGGTGGCGGACAGTGTTAAATCGGCTGTCTCAACGCGCGGTTGTCCATCTCTAGCATAAACCGTTATAGTGTGTCGCCTTGAATTCATTCCATTCTTCTAGCCATACGCCGCGATGTACGTAAATGGTTTTGTTATTTCTGAAAACTTACTTCAATGATAATATTGTCAATTGTAATTGTTATGCTCATTAATTAATACATCATCATTGTTGTTGTTGTTGCAAGTGTTTATTTTGCGTGAATTGCTCGAAATGCTACATATAGATCACGCTTAACTTCACAGTGTTTGTTAGTTCAATTTCGCAGATGTGTGCGTGCGTTTTTTGCCGGCTTTCGTGTATCTAATTAAATTAAACAACAAAAGGGGAAAACATCATTAAAGATGCGTAGCTGTTGTTGTTGTTGGTGGTCTATTTATAAATTAACTTGCTGATTGCGGTTGACGCTTGCGGAGATAGCTGTAACTTCCAGTTGGTTTTCCAATTCCATTGCAGCACACATTGTCACGGTGAGTTATTAGCACTAGCACAAAATGGGAATGAAGTGCAACATATTCTCATTTCATCTCATTTCTTAGGGGACTGAATACGAGATTTGCTCTAAGTTTACCTGGAAAAGATTTCACTCAACTTCAACTGCAAAGTTGACATCTTGTTAGGGGGCTTAATATAGCAAAAACATGAACAAATATTTTCCGTATTTAGAGATCTTGAAGAAGAGACGCAGTAGACTCAGAGATACATGTACTATATGTACATACTTGATGACTTGATGTCTAGAATATTTACTGGAAAATTCATGTTTTCTTTGCATCTAAATAATTCATTTAATTTTCGTTTTTAAATAATTTACCTTATAAAATCAAGATTCTTAGAGGATTTAAGAGTGTTAAGTTAAATTCATATTCATATACTGTTTTTCCAGATCAGTTCATATCATTCAAAATATTGTTCATACTGTGTTTTATATCAGTATACAAAAATGTTTTCGTTGAATTGATGATTGGTTCAACGAAAATAAGTCTTAAATAATTTATCTATATTCCTTCTTTGCTAATTTTAGAATATTATATCCTTTAACTTTAATTTATTCATTTTATTTTTAGAATAGTTCAAAATACTTTGAATTTTCTTTGATTTCAAGTTAAATATTTAATTTTTCGGATAGAAGAAAAAGCTTTGAATATTAATAAAATTAGAAACATAAATTCATAGTTCTTTTTATTTTGTAATTTTGAAATTGGAGATCATTTTTGGAGGAGTTTATGATAATAATAAAATTCAATACGTTTTTGAGGGTCCAAGTTAGGATATTATAGGCATCATTAAAGAATGAAACAAATAGATTGAAAGCTATTGATTAGATTATATATATTATAATTCGGGTTAAGACTCGACTATATAAATTGCTCAGCAAGATATTCAATTACCCAATGAAATTTGGGTCTTTGCAAATCGAAGATCCAATAATCGTAATAAATTGTCATCGTATGAACATCGAAATGGATTCAATAAACAAATTTCAGATCATCGTAAATAAGTACAAAATTGCAAAATGGAATTGCAATTGCAATTGTTGCCACAGCTGCCTTCATTTCAGATATTTCTGTTCATGACATACTCGCCTCGCCTCACCTCCACCCCCACCGTATCCAGATGCTCTTACTCCCACACTTCAATCCCCGTCAGACACCCCACCAACAGTTGCACCTCCTTGCCCTAACTAAGCATTGCCACGTTGAGTTATTAAACACTTTTGCTGTCTTCCCTTGTTTATTTATGCGTGTGCGCCTCGAAGAACTGCAAATGGTTGCCTTTTCCATGGACTTGCTGCAGCTTCTTTTCCTAGATTGTTGTTGTTGTTGTTGTTTATGCGCGGCTTCCGCTGCAAAGAGAGAGTTTTGCCATCCCCTTCCTTCACCCGCTGGTTTTTTGTCGAATCTAGTGTATTAAACTCTTTGGTAAAGTTTTCACCGCCCTTACAAAACTATTTCGCTTGAAAAATCACGCGAATTGGCATTGAGAAAGTAAAACTTTACCTATTCAAACTTCACACAATCTAAAATTTTCCAACAGAAAATGACCGAAAATTATTACCAAATATAAATAGGTTGCCGACTCAGAGATACTCTGTATTAAATTACACTTTTAGTTGGTTTGGGATGTTTACAAAATATTTTAAATAAATTACCAATCTAGAATAAAATTTGTATAACTTCGATTTAAGTTTTCCTTTATTCTTACTTTGGTATTTTAATCAGTCGTGGATCTAGGAGTAAATTTTAGTGGGGGAAATCGATCTTAAAATTTGTCCACTTTATATAAAAAATATTTAATAAACGGTTTGAAATCGCTTCTGGGGAAAAATTTCTGTCATTTTGCGTTCCATCTTTAATAATTAAGATATCTTATATATTTCAGCCGATCGTTGTGATATTAAGGATATTTTAAGTTGAATATACGAATCCTTTAGCATCTCGCAATCATATCAAATCTATTGAAAAATTCTGTTGATAAACATTATGGATTCTACGTTTGTAGAAGTCTAGTTCTAAGTCTTGATATAAACTATTTCTTTATTTTGTTTAAGAACTCCTACTCCTACAAGTACATTCTTTAACTCTATAAATATAGGGTATATAAATTCCGTACAAAATTTTGTTATGCTCTATATATGAAAGGTGTGTGCGTGCGTGTGTGTGTGTGGTGTGAGAGTGTGCGGTTTTATAAATTGCCTTCTGGTAATTGCTTTTTAATGGTAATTGACCATGAGAATTGTTATGGAAATGATTATTGTTATTTGCCATGGCCAAATTAAGTGTCTGGTTTTTAGTACTTAAATTTACAATTGAGATGCTGTGCAGGTGGATTAACCATATCGTCTACGATAATTAAATTTCAGTTATTTGTGCTAAAGATCTTAGTGATGAGAGTAAATATGCAATTTGGCTAAAGATTCTTATTTTACGTTTTCAAAAGCTTAGCAAATTTCTCTTTTGATTTAAATGTTATTATTTTCCTTATTTTCCAAATAAATATACATATATCTAAAGCCAAATTAAGTAATTGTGCTGTGACCCTTTCTATTCACTCTTCTGCATTACATTGAAACTTCGTCCTTTACACTGACAGAAAAACACTTAGCGTCAAATGTAGTTAGAACTGTCGATCAATTAGTGCTTGATAAGTTTTAATATTCAGCTAAAATGGAAGAAAATTTGTGTTTTAATGAATTCGTAGGAAATGGAATTGTGTCCTCCAACATAATAGTAAATAGTTAGCAGCTTTTATTAATCAGAGACATGATTAGCCATTAATTCCATTTATAAACTATTATTAAGTGTGTTAAAATGTCACTTTAGATGCAATATGAACATTATATCATTATGACAAATTAAATTGCTTCGTTTTAATGGATTCTAAAGGATATTAGAAGTAACTTATTTATGATTAAATAATAAAAGGCTTTGTTAAGAGGTTTTTTTCTATCAGACTTTTTTGCTTAAAATTTGTAAGGCGATCACAAGACTGATCTTGATAAACAATTCCATCTGTTAGAAAGAGAAATCCCCCTGTTTGCATGTCGAAAGTTTTAACTGCAAAGTCTTCAAGATTTCTTCATACAAACAGACAAAAGAAACTCACGGGAAACCAATTCCGTCTACTTTTAAAGGAAAATCATTGTACAATATTTAAATGAGGTTAGTTTCAATTTCATCTATTATCCTCAGCTAACATTCCTTTCCTTTGCCGTGCTGTGCTTTGCTGTCCTGTCCTGTGGCATCTGACGACTGACAACGGTTATCATTAAGAGAGCCTCTTGCCTTGGACATGGATATGGCCATTGAGGGCAACTGTTGATTTTTTCATTAAAGCTTTTTTGCATAATTCTACGCGACTGGCCTCAACAGAAGCAAGCATTTCCATTTCTCCTCCATCTCTTCGTGAAGTGAAAGTAGCAGTAGGACGACATCAACAACAAATACACTTATTTAGCATATTTTATGCTCATTAAAATGGCACATTAAGTGCATTTTCCGAACTCTGACAGCAAGTGAAAATAGATGCAGACTCGGAGTCAGCATTGGGTAATAAGTATATCAAGGAAATAAGGCAAAAAGTATACGTCGTCGTCGTCGTCGTCATCGTCTTCATCTTTTTCTCCCATTGATGGCGATCAATTTGGTTGTTGCCTGTGATTTAAGTGCGCGTAAATCTCTGTGGTGAAAAGTGGTTGGCCATGCCGTTCTCTCCGAATCGGTGGCTCCATTCCTGTCCTCCTCACCCCTTCCTCTCGTATTCCCATTTCTCTCTGACTCCTCTTATTCATGGTTTGTTGCCATTATTTGCATTTCATTTTTTGCGTGTGGCGAGAGAAAATGTAAATTGATTTATTATGCACAAGCGAATGAATGTTGGCTGTGTGTGAGTGTGGGTGCATCCCTCCCCCAGCTCTCGACCCCCCTTCTTATCCTCGGACTCCTTTGGCGCAGTCGTGCGTGCAATTTTTTTTTATTTTCTTCCTTGCCTCGCTTTCCAGGAGCAGGAAAAGGTAAAGCTGCTCTTGCAGTTGCATCCTTTGCAGCCTGCAGGGCGTAAACATTGCTATTAATATTGATTTAAATGCGAACAGAATGAATACAGTGGGTAGGCGAAAGAGAGAGAGAGAGAGAGCAGGATATAACTATTACTCGTTCCCTTTATCAAAAAAAAAAAAAGAGGACAAAAAAGATATATATGCATTACTCATTGTCAATGAGAGCAATCAAAGCCGCCGGCGTTGACTCTTCGCTATTAGCCAAATTGCAAAAATCACGCCCCTAAAGATCTCAAGCGTACGAAAATCCACAATAAATAAAGTGCCTCGATATGGCACACTTGTGGTAATACCCTTCATACCAGGGAAACGAAGTGGTTATTAGTTTCTAGCTTATAGTGGAAGAAGCCAATTTTACTTATTGTTAAGAGGATTAACTTATCATCCTGTATCTTTACGTTTCCATTATTGTTTCGCCTTAATTTTATAGTTCTTTCTATGTATCTTACCTACTTAATATACGGATATAGCTATTGTTTCTAAGAACTATTCTTAAGTCTACAGTTGTGCCCATCGATTGAGCTATATTATCCTTTATACTTTTTTTATAGATTGACTTCAGTTTAGGTACAAAGTTGTGTGTGAAATTTGCTCAAATAACATAAAAATCATTATACAAATCTTGCTAATATAATTTAAAACAGAATAGCCAACAGGTTTAAATCGTGAAATGAATTATTATTTTAAAATATTTGTATCATTTTGTAACAAAATAACAAAAGAGAAATTTCAATTTTAACAAAATTATGAGAGATCTTTTTTCTATTTAAGAATTGAAAATAAAATATATCTTTAAGATTTCATAAATTAATAATTAATTTAATTTTTGTTGACTGTTTCCAACTGAGAGAGTCTGAGAGATTCTTTCATATAGAATTCTCTAGGAGTTTTTATTCTCCGAAAATTTCTAATTATTTAGTTAGGTTTCCATATGTTCTTTATAGACACGCCTTGCCAGTATCCCATACACCAACTGTACTATTCGAGAGGTCTTTTCGAGAGCTTCAACTTCCTAGAAATCACCAGATTCATCTATCAGTCATTCTCCATCAAAAATTGCCTCGTTATTCCTTGCTATTCCTTTCTACCATATTTATTATCTCTCATTCTGACTACTTCCTTCCATTAGCAATGCCTCTTTAAGCTTCTCCAATTCATTTCTCTTTTTTCCTCCTCCTTTTTGTATAGCAAAAACTCTATTATTATTTATCTCTTACCGTTAAACTGAAAAGAAACTTGAATCTGGCAAAAAAATTATAGACAGTTAAATGAAATTAAGAAAACATAAACGGGAGCAGGAATTGAAGAACTAGTGCAAAAGGAGGTAGTTAAAAAGGCAAACAAATATAAAAGAGGATAAAAATTTGAAATTAAGTTATGTTAAAGAAAAGCTTAAGCAATAAATAGGTAAGAACAAATAGCGTAAACTTGTAAGGCAGGAGCTAAGAAATTATGCTTAGCTTTGATACCTATGTATATAGTTAAGTTTGGGTCGTCTCGAAGTCGTGGACCTCGCTAATCAAAGGTTTCATTTAGATAAATTAACCAACAAAAAGTTATAACAATTTATATTTAAAAATATTCAATTTCACATTCCAGAACTCAGTTTTAAATAAAAAGAGGTTTGTTGTAAAAGGCTTAAGCTTAAGCCAGCAAAGTTAATAGCTTAGCTAACATGCCGCACATGCTTTTGAGAGTATGAGACAAAAAACTTTTTCCCGTCAGCCTCAAAAAAATATATGCAACTAAAAACAAAAAAAAAAAAAAAAAATACAAAAACAAGAAATTGGAATGCTCCGCTATAATAACTTTTGGCAATAATACAAAAAGCATCCATGTTTTCAGTCTGCACGTGGATAGCGGGAGTAGAACTTGGAGCTGGAGAGGAGAGGGGAGGTGAGAGGCATAAGTAACCTATATGTGTGTATAAAGATGGGAGGGGGAGTGGCATTTGCCTTAGTACCAAATCGTTGGGGCGTGAAAAAATATGTAAAATATGCATAGACAACAGAGAGAGAGAGAGAGAGAGAGAGAGAGGGAAAATCTCTACTACTCTTAGACTCCTCTTTGAGTTTCTTTTTACCAGCTAATAGACATGCCAAACATGTAAAGTAGATGCCAGGATTATGTCCTCCTTTTTGTCCTTTTAGACAAATTGCTTAGCAAGCGTGAACTTTAAACACCAAACTTGAGTTGCAAGAAAAAGGAAGAAAAAGGAGCGAAACAAACTTGAAGAAAGAAGGATAATGAATACCCAATCCCAGCCACAAAATCAATTCAATTAAATTTACAAATTGCTTTCAATAACTTTGATTGAAAAGACAAACACCAACAATGCCAAAATCCACAACAGATGGCGCTAAGGAATCATTTTGGCATCCTTCTTCTTCTTAATTGAAATGCATTCAAATTGCACATAGATAGGAAAGATGGAAAAAGGGAAGGAGAGCGACAAACATACATACATATATACTAGACGGATACGGATATGGATATGGACATGGATGGCATACAATTTGGAAAGTCTGTGACGGGACGAGCAACAGCTGACGGAGCAAATTGCTTTGAGCTTATGACACGATAGAGTAAAAAGCAGAACAAAAAAAAAGAACCTAGAAAATATACATGCCACAGGAGGATGCGGCAGACGAGATGATGATGATGGTCATGGCATTTGAATGTGGCAGCCGGTAGGTGCAAGGAGGGGCAGCAAAGGGTACTCTGCTCTCTAAGCGGTTTACTCCAACCGAGCGTCCGACGGACCAACAGACCGACCAACCGACACCACAAGTTCTGCACCCTTAAGGGAGTTTATAATGTGTACAGACTGAGCTTCATTTATCAGTTTTTAATAGACTATGAGAAGCTTAAAGTTGATTACGTTTTAATTAAGTTGCCTGAGAATTGACATATGCAGTCAAGAGTCAGGAGAGAGATAGAAAAAAATATACAAATTTAAGTAAGCTACATCAATACAGCAAAGTTTAAGTTTACCAGCTTACCATGAAGAACTATAATTATGTAATAGTATAATGCATTGTTTTAGAGTGATCTCAATTTTATATTCAAACATTTATTGGGCATTAAACGATTTAACAAGGAAAGTTAAAAGACTTGAGTCCAAGTGAATTTTTAAGAAGTTTTTAAGTCTTTTAAAACTAACAAAACAAATTATAGAAATTCTTTAGCTTGAAACGATGTAAACCCTTATGAAAAATAGAAGGAAAATATAAAACTAAATTCGGAAAACTTAATCTAGTTAATTCAAAACTTAACTTTGAACTTCTGCTTAAATTTGCTAAAAAAAAACACACACTCCTAAGAAGCATAATATTTTCATTTATTTAAGGTAAATCGAAGATGAGTTTTGCTTATTAACTATTTTAAATTTAGAGGTTTGAGTAATGATGGTTAATTAATACCCATTTTATTATGATCTTCAGCTCTTCATGCAAATGGAAAGCGATGAAGCTAAGTTTACACACCTTTGCAGTGAAATATGAAGAACCCATTGACTTAAAATAGAGGCAACTCTGAGAATTAGAGAAATTTTAAATTGAATACCAAAATGAAAATGTTTCCACCCAAATCAATTGAAGCATGCCATTTTTCATGACTCTTCTACTAATAACTATTGCAAATATTGGATTAAATCCAAGCGATGATTTCGTTCACCGACCTTTTGACACGTGTCCGGAAGTCGCTGGGAAGTCGCCTTCTTGCAGACTTCACTTGATGGTTACAAGGCGACGCGTCGCGTCGTTTCATTTGTCTGTGCGGCGGTTTTTACGACTGGACCGTTATTTTTGTTTTATGCTTCAGTTTGTTGTTATTATTATGCTTATATTTTTGCCTTTTTTTTTCCCCCCCATAGAATTTATTTTTAATCCGCTTACGTCAGGCGAAATTCAATCAAGAATTCGCACTGCTCATTTTTTTCTTTTTCCTCTGTCGTCTGGCCATTCTGCTCATAAATCAGTCTGCTGGCAAAAAGGGTGCTTTTAGGCGTATAAATCTATAAGCAAATTGGAGTAAATTTATGATATTTAATAATTTTCCATTACATTTCAGGCAAATAGCACAGAAAAGAGCAGTCCACCAATTAAATGTGAAAAAAACCAACAACAGCGAAAAAACGACAAACAAAATAAATAATACAACTCTGTAAAATGTGCAATTAACAATTATGCAAAACAAAAGGAAAAAACTATCATTGCATTATTTTTTTTTGGTGCGCGAATCTTAATTAAATAAGTTCATCTCTTGTTTAATTGAAATTTCAAATACATAGAGAACTGCATAACAAATTGAAATTAATACTTCAAACAATATGTTGACAAATTTTCACATAATTCTAACGATACTATTTATGGTATTGTCAAATCTATTGATGAGACACAACGTCTGGGCCCTCAGCACCGATTTGGGGGGCAGCGCCGTCAATGGAGTTGGGGGCAGCAGCATGGGCAGTGTCGGCGGTTCGACGGCCAATAATGGTGAGTAACAACTTAAAAATATTAATAACGAAATATTTTCAAACTCCCAATGCTCTGATTAGAACCAATACATTTTTAAAAAATATATAAGGAAATTATGTGGATAAAGTTACTGAATCCTCTTGATTGCATTTGTATTATAATAATGTTGCAGCCACATTGTTTTTGAACGCTCAACGTCTGATTTCGGCGTTTGTTGGCATTATCAAACTTCTTAGATACGGGCACACTATTTAGTCCCTTTTAGAAATAAATAAAAGTAAAAGACTGTTCCCTAGATATTTAATTAATTAAAATTAATGCGATTAAAATATTAACTATGATTTAGCTTGATTTAGCATGCCCACATCGATAAGACTTATTTAGTTCGATCTTTGCATTGTTTGGATACTATGTAAGATCTTCACTTAAAAAAAAAAAAAAAATCGATACGATTTTTTTGTTGTAGTGATCGTACAATCGATAAATTGAACTTGCTAAGAAAGCTAAAAATTTGTATCGGAATTATCAAGAGAGGTATCAACCTTCATAAATATAGATTATAGGCATTTATCTTTAATGTTTTTTGTGGGGGAGGAAAGTTAAAAAATCTTTCAAAGTTTTCTTACCTTATACTCGTAATACCCTGTTAGAATCTGTAAGATATTTGACAAACATTTGCTTGAGATGTAAGAATTGGAAATTTAAAATTAAATCATTCTTAGGCTTGTTAAAAATTCACACTACGATTAGATATTAAAGTCTTAAAGAAGTATTACATATCAATATTTAACGACATTCATTTGAAAGCAATTTATTGGATGTTGATTTTGTATCGAACATATCACATAAATTTGTATTAAAATCATATTATTGAATATTTGTATGTATGTATATAAAAATCACACTGACATCACATTTCCTCTCTGGCATGTTTTTCTTTTCGTTATATTTTATTATATTTTTAATTATTCATTTAATTGCGTTTGCAATCATTTGGCCAGTACGTGGCAGCAATAAAAAAATGCTGTCTGTGTATGTAAATCGCTTGTTATTTAAATTGTTACATGACATTTTTTTTTTTTTTGCTATAAACCAAAAACTGATTAAACCGTCGAGACAGCTGGTTGCAGGTAAACAGGCAACAGCAACAACAACACAGCCAGCTAACTAAATTAATGAGAACTCTGCCTGTGATGGGCGTTGACAACGTTCGAGCAATTAATATGTGACATTATAATGTTGTGTTGAATTTGAGATTTAAAATTGTGTGATTAACAGGCAAGTTAAGAAGTGACGCACAGCCAGAATATGGATTACTTGATTAAATCTATTAGATGTCGGTGTCGAAAATGAGATGATAGAATGAAATTCAAGGTATTCCCAAGAACCTTTGTTAGATAAAATAAAATAACAAGATTTCGCTGACATTTAGTCTGTCAGTTCAAGAGCGAATAAACAATTATACATTATCCTTAGTCTTAAGGACAGTAGTAGAATATATATCTAGAATTAAATGCTATCGAATCTAGCAGATTTTTAAAAGATCGAAAGTAATATGATAAAATTGTAAAAACAGCGAAAGGGAAATATTTATAATATTAACTGATTTGGAAAATATTTTATTAAATTAATTAATGAAGCAAGTATTGTTTGAATGAGTTATTTGAGTACTCAGAACAGACAACAGATGTTAAAAAGGTTACTCATGAGCTAAGATTTAATCAGAAGATGAATAATAAGTGTTTTAATCGGGTTTGTTATAGAAGAATGACTTACTCAAATCATGATTATCTATTATTGCCGTTCTCACGCGAATTTTTAGCTTAGCTTTAGAGGAAGTAAAGTATAGAGTTGTCTCTATTCATCGATATCATCTTAAGCATAAGTTATATCGATAAAACCTAAATGTTATCGTGTAAAGATATCAATACCTTAGGAGTATTGTCCTTATGTAGGACAAATAATAATTTTTATGTATGTTAAACGTTCGATTTGCGAGAAGAAGGCAATAAAAGATGTCCCTTATCATTTCAAATACTTTTAAAGCACCAAAAAGACCTAAATTATCGGTACTAAATTCCATGGAAGTTGGCATTATAGTATAAACTTTTCATTGCCTACTTAAGAGGGCAATTAAAATGCAGACAAAAACACACACGCGCTGAATATACTAAGTGAATAAAGCACTTAAAAGTCATCAAAAACTCATAACTAATTCATTAAAGCAAATTGAAAAAATCCACTGACCACACACACACACACAAACTCACACGCACTTATACAAACACACACATTGACATTTACGCACATTGCTCAGTTTTTTGTTGCCTACTTAGCGGGGCAAGTATTTTGTTTGCATCAAAGAGTTAGAGAGAGAGAGACAGGAATTTGTAGCATTCACTTTAACCCCAGCATGACATTGTGGTTTCTTCGCTTTCCTCCCCTCCTTCCCCTCCTCACTGTTTACCCTGTTTCCTCATTAGCATTATTGTCTCGCTGTTATGTGTGTCTTTTCCCCTCTCTTTTCTTTGTGTTCAGCTGTCTCTTTTGCACATTCGCAAATGAGATTTTCATTAACGTTATTAATATTTTCATTGTTGAGCATTTTCCCTTCTCTCTGTTTACTTGTGTGTGTCAGTGTGTGTGTGCGTGTAATAATAACTTTATTATGACGTTTGTCTTGTTTGTTGCTCTTGTTTTTTTTTTTTTTTACATTTTTTCATGGCTTAATAATTGGTCATTTCACTTGCAGCTGCCTTTTGTTTGTTTTAATTTCTTTTTATATTTTTATTGTTTGCTGTTAACAATTATGAGGCCACTTAAATAAATTTTATTGCTGTCTGTCCTTTTTTTGTTTCCAGCTTCTTCAACCTCTCTTCATTGTTTGGCCGCCTTGCTAACAAATTGACAATTATTTTCTGGTCCCTCCCACATGCCTGACTCCCACTTTGTTCTCCTCCTAAATGAAAATGACAAACGAGCGGACGAAAAGTTTTACTTGCCATTTATTAGCTTGAAAAGTTTCTACTTTCGGTGTGATTTTGATTTAGCCTCGGGGCTGGCTATAAAACCTTCAAATGGCTAATGAAGTTTGTTATGGCAATCACGAGAGAGAAACACAGAGAGAGTGAGAGAGAGAGATGGAGAAAGAGGAAGATAAAGTCCTTTGGCAGGGTTAAACGATAAACTGTTTAAGATATCAAGATATTTCGCAGAAATTTATGTGTTAAGAATCCAAAAATATTTGTCAATTCTGTTAATGATGCTAATTATCATGGCGTAGTGCAGTTTTCTCGACTTCTCATTTATTTGAACATTAAAACTTCAAGTAGATAAAGATGAATGGCAATTCGTCTTTGATATTTGCTTGGAGCTCTTCTCTAGAGAATCTTTCAGTGATTCTCTGTGATTCTTGGCTCTCGGACTAGCCCAACTCCAGCTTCTGTTCAAAATAAAATATACTTAATCTTACTAAAGCTGCCGCTTAAGTTGTAGCTCTTAGTTAAAGATTTAAAATCAGCATAAATGAAATTTCCACCAAGAAAGTCTGAAGTTTTTCATATTTACACCATTGAAAATTACACTTACACTTTCTTTCACTTTATTCAAGCTTTAGTCATCGATGAGGCTAGTGCCAAAAGACATAAAACCCAATTTTAATTCAATTTTGTCAAGCACTTTGGGTCAAAAATGTTGGCGACTTTCCCAATTTTCTTTAGCGCTTTTCTCACACACATCGTGTGGCATATCCTTCATAATTTTGTAGCTACTACTTAACTTCATTAAGTGTTAGCCAAATGATTTAACTCAGACAGACGTCGCCTGTCATGCCCCTACCGCCCCCATCCCCCTAACACATATGCATAATATAAACAATTACAAAACAACAACGAAACTAACGAGGAGCAAAGAAAAAGGAAGACACAGCAAAATGTCAGTCAGGAAAAATGAAATTTGTCAACTGTGTGTCATGTGTGTGTGTGTGTATGGTGTGTTGGTATGTTTGTGTTTGTGTGTGTTGTTGTAAACACAATAAAAATTACACTTAATTTGGCATTTAAGTGGCGACGACGCCGACAACAACACCAACAAAAGATACTGAAGCACTTTTTCAACCCTCAAGAAAAAGGCAAACAAAAAGGGCGTAGGGCGGGGAGAGGAAAACCCCGTAGAGGGTAAAACCATAAAAAGGCATTCATTCGAGTGTCTCGAGTGTTAAGTGTTAAGTATCATTATGTAATGTGACATTTAAACAAAAGCCGAATGAGATTTGCCGTTGACGTGTGAAAAACCCAAATGGAAAGCAACAAAAAGAAAATACACACCAAAGTCAAGTGGTTGTTAGTGGAAACTATAAGAGGAAATAAAAGCGAGAGTGTGGGGGATTGGGGGGTGGGAGATACTAGTATAGAAAGAGCATCCATTATTATGCCAGATGACAGATAAAGCACAAAACATAATGAGTTATTTCCATAAGCAAAGATCATTTGTCAGCCAGTCAGTCAGCCAGTCAGGCATCAGCAGAGACAACAACTTTAATGCCATAAAAGGGGCTGAGGGAGAGCGAGTAAAATCTCTATTTTTTTTTTCCCCCTAAAAAGATTGAACATTATTTTTAGTTACATCAAATGAAATGTGTTGAAAGAAGGCAAAGTCATTTAATTCTGGATTGGAAGTTTGTAGAATATTAGGGAGATTCTTTTTTAAAATTTAAGAAATTTTTCTTTATATTTTCGATAAGATAAAAACTCTTAAAAATTGTATTTAACTTCTTGATGTTTCATAAATATTCTTACAAATTGTATTTAACTTCTTGATGTTGCATAAATATTCGGTTATACATCTCAGGAATTAAAATAGGTAATTTTCCTGTCAATCGTATCATTAATTTCTATATTTTAGTGCAAAATTCGAACACTGTATTAGTTTTCCAGACTTTAATGGCAATTATAAGAAACAACTAAAAACCTACACGATGTAGATGTTCGATTTGGTTGCTTTTGTGATACACATAAACAGATGGACAGCAGTCTTGAAAAAATACGGAATAATTTAAAACGCTTTAAAGGAAAAAAAAGTTCCACATTTCAGTTCATTTGAACCATCTTTTTTATGGCTTAGAAAAAATAATTAATCATGTTTTTTCTTCAAATAGAAACTCTAAAGTTTTGTGGACTTTTTAAGCTTAAGTATATTTTCTGTTAATTTTTGTACAACCTATTCCTTTCATTTGAGATATAAATAGAAGTCACAAAGAATAGCAATTATATGGAGAAAGTAACTAAAATATATTTTAGTTGGAGATGCTTAGGAATTAAAAAAAACTTAATACACCCTTTCTGAAAGGGTATGAAATCAAACCGTGGATGAAAATATTAATTTTTCAGTTTATCTTAGACTTAAGACACTTTTTTAATGTTTTTGACACCTCTAACGGATGTTAAGTAGCTAGAATTTGAATTCCCTCTCGCGTCTAAAGAGTTTTTAATTATAAAACTATTTTTAAAATTTTATAGTACACTTTCTTATCCTTTCTTAGATTGCACTTCACCCTTTCATCACCAGATTTAAATGTTTATCCCATAGTTTTTTCGTACTTATTTCTTGTCATTTTCTTTAGACTTAATGCAGTTATGCCAGAAGATCTATCCCCTTCTTTGTTCTTTTTCCATAAGCACTCTAAAGTATATCAAATCCGACACACCCACCCTTATGTCGTTTTCCCCCTCGCTTTTCTTTTCATATTTCCACTTGCTTAGCTCATTTCAAACAATTTCGATAAGATCCATTTTTATTTGAGCACTTTAAAGATTGAAACTTCATAAAAACGGAAACGCAGTGTGAGCCAATAAAACTAAAACGATTTTCGCTTCGCCGCTTAATGGGAAGGCGTTAGAGGCTGGGTATACAAAATGTGGGCGTGTCCAGATAGAGCGAGAGGCATGCCCTTAGCTTATCTGTACTGATTAGCAATTAGCACGTGTCTTTTGTTGGGCATCAAGCTCCCCAGAGCCGAGCAACAAGAGAAATCCTCAACCAACCAACATTGAATTATTATTGCGAAGGTCAACCGGAGGCAGGGACAGCCCGCCATGTCCAATGACCAGGGCGGTCCTCTAACCCCTCATGATGTCGTGTCCCGCATCGAGGCGTTGGTCCGGAGATTAATGATGTTCCCTTGAAGAGCACGAACATGGGGCATCGTTATTAGCGTTTTCGGTCGGTCATGTGGGTTCGGGTTACAGTCTTTCGTAGTCTCGTTCTCCCTTAATAGCAGACAGCAGACAGCTGGGTGTCGGGAGACGGGTGACACGCGCGATGGGAGATGGGTGCTCTGTGCAGTGGCATAAATCAAGCAGATTATCAGGTAGCGATAGTCAGTGGAAAGGATTTGCATATGAAATTTAGTTGACAGCGACAGCAGTTACGCTTTTCTAGTGTTTTTTTGTTTTTTTTTGGAGGGATAGCATTGAAAGAGATGCTCATTAGTCACGGTTTTTCGGGTGTGTCCTGTTTGAGGATGCAACCAATTAGCTACTCATTTGCTTAGAGTGATATGAACTGTAAAGTGGTTCATCTCACAACTAAATGCGGCAAAACAAACAGTTTTCACAGCTATTTGGGTAAGGATGAGTAATTCCTAATGTGGGTATTTAGTATATTTCATATGGTTAGTGCAAAATAAAGATACCCTCTTTAGAAATAACATTTATTTAAGGCCTTATTAATGGCTTGATTGAGTCTAGGTTAAATTTGTAGCAATCGCAATATATTAGAAAGAAAAGAAATAGCAATTGCCATCTCTCCTTTATCCTTCCCACAAAAAAAAAATATCAAAGAAGCTAACTTCGGCTAATCCAAAGTTTGTATACCCTTGCAGCCCTTGACCATTACATTTTATTTCCTAAACAATTTTTTGTTTCTTAATCCAATAAAGAAATATTTTAAATACATTGGCCGGGGGCAGCCAATCGCCAAATAGTAAGCGTGCCAAGACAATGTAGCGATTGATATTCATATTCACACACACACAATCGCAATTTTGACACATATACATATGTATGTGCTTCACTGCTTATGCCTATATAGCAGTGCACGCTATATAGGCAAATTTTATATCGTCGAAATCAGGCGTTATATTTATCCGATTGTTTTGAAATTCACGCATATGATGTAATCCCTTTTTATTTATGTACGTAATCAGTTTGGATAAGATTGTTCAAAAAATATAGAAGTTATTCGCATTTAACGTTTGTATTTGTATGGCAGCTATATGATATAGTTGTCCGATCTTATTCAAAATCGCAGATGTGCATGTGGCTGTATAGAAAAGCTTATATACGAACTTTGAATGCCATAGCTTTAAAACTGTGGGACTAGATCGCGAAGCACCAGACAGACAGACGGACAGAAGGACAGACGGACATGGCTATATCAACTCGTCTTCTCTTGCTGATCAAGAATATATATACTTTATGGGGTCGGAAACGATCCCTTCTCTGCGAGACAAACATCTGACCAATTTTATAATACCCTCTGCAAGGGTATAAAAAATTAGCTTAAACTTTGAAAATATCATCAACCTTTTAAAAATGAATTTTCGTGTCTAAAATAATATTTTGGAGATGTCCTTAAAATTTCTAGTACACAATTTTTCATAGTTTTACTATACCTACTAAAACCAACCAAATTTAAAATATATTTTATTTGATTTTTCTCTTTTGAAATTTTAATTTAATAAAAATGAAATCATATCTACATTTTTATACCCTTGCAGAGGGTATTATAAAATTGGTCAGATGTTTGTAACGCAGAGAAGGGATCGTTTCCGACCCCATAAAGTATATATATTCTTGATCAGCAAGAGAAGACGAGTTGATATAGCCATGTCCGTCTGTCCGTCTGTCCTTCTGTCCGTCTGTCCGTCTGTCTGTCTGGTGCTTCGCGATCTAGTCCCACAGTTTTAGAGCTATGGCATTCAAAGTTCGTATATATTTTTTATATAGCCACATGCACATCTGCGATTTTGAATAAGATCGGACAACTATATCATATAGCTGCCATACAAATACAAACGTTAAATGCGAATAACTTCTATTTTTTTTGAACAATCTTATCCAAACTGATTACGATAAAAAAAAAGGGATTTCATCATATGCGGAATTTCAAAACAATCGGATAAACATAACGCCTGATTTCGAAGATATAAAATTTGCCTATATAGCGTGCACTGCTTAAGCAAAGCACTGCTTATGGCAGCAGTGCACACATAAGCAGTGAAGCACATATATGTGTCAAAATTGCGATTGTGTGTGTGTGAATATGAATATCACGCTTACTATTTGGCGATGCCCCCGGCCAATGTATTTAAAATATTTATTTATTGAAGAAAAAAAAAAAAAAATTGTTTAAAAAAAATGTAATGGTCAAGGCTGCAAGGGTATACAAACTTTGGCTTAGCCATTCTTTGATATTTAATAGTGCGTCAATACACAAAACCTCTGCCCCTGTTCCCGCCCCCTAGATCCGTCAGTGAAACATTTATTCAAACATTATTGTATTTGAAATATTTATTGTTTTTTATTGAAAATTTATAATTAAAAGATTCTTGTCAAATTAAGAGCAGAAAGTCTAAACTTGTACTCAAAATAATGATTTATTTATTTAGCATAAATAAGAAAATATGATGGATTGCCCTCTTAAGTCCAAACTCTTTCTCAACCATGCGTTAATTAACTATTTGTGGATATTTTCATGATGGTTTTGTTTCTGACACGACCTTGCTCAAGCTCTGCTCACTTGTTGGTATGAATTTTTCTTGAAATTGCTTTTGTAAAACATCCTGCCATTCACACAAGTTGTTGCTGGTGTGGTGGGGGGTGGATGAGAGGGGGAGTTTTCCGCTCATGGCCTGGCCGTGTCACAAATCCGAGGCCTTTTCGCGACCATAACCGCCGGTTTTAATTAAATTAACAACGCTGAATTGTCAAACGCAGGAAAATTTTGTATCATGGCATACGACGGACACATCAGCGGAAAGTTAAAGGTAGAGAGTAACCTTATTAAAAACGTGTCAAAAACATTTTTTCATAAATATTTCAGGTAAAGTTGTACATTTCTTTCGCCATAGATTTCCGCCTTTTCTCGTTTTTCGGCGGCATGTCAAAATGCCAAAACCAAAGTGTCAAAGTGTTTTGTGGCAACAGACAAAAAAAAAAAAAAGGTTGCGAAATCAATAAGCTGAAGAAGTTTGTTAACAACAACTATGTACAAGGGGGAAGGAGTGGCGTGGGGGGAATTCAATGTGTCCGAAAGTCTATCTTTAAGAGCAACAAGTTTATAAATATACAACATCAAAAAGGAAAATAAGAATAAAATGCAAATTCAAAAAGCTGAAGCTTAGGCCAATAAAAACGCCAGACGACAAATGAATATTTATGGCGGTGAAAGAGAATGATTCGAAAAAAGGGCAAGAGCATATCCAGGGGCATGCGGGGAAGGCACAGGAAAATCGTTTAAGGTCAGAAATGTTTTTCCGAGTTTGTTGTTGAAAGATTTAAGTGCTCATAAAATCAAAATTGTTTACATTTGCCTTCATACATAAGCAAAATATGTAATAATATAAAATTTGCTAATCCGGAAAACAAAAGCATATCACGGAATATTGATCGACTTTAAAATGGAATTAAGTCTCGGATTACAATTTAAGCCGAGAGGGCAAATAAGTAATTGAATGTAATAAACTAAAATACATAATTGCTTTATTTTTGTAACTTTTTAAAATTTATTTGATTATGAAACAAACTTTGTGGTTTAAGTGAATGAGAATACACAACTCGATTCTTTGTTACAAATAATTTCAATTTAACTTCCTTAATAAGCTTAACATTCTTAAAAGGACTCGATCACATTAACAGGAAGATTATTTATTTGTATTCCGAGACAGAAAAATGTTAATAAGATTTAATGATCATGGACTATAGCGGTTCATAAACTTTGGCAAACTTTAATTTTAGAATTTTTAAGAAAATTTACAAATCTTATAGTTTAAATTTGTTATCTTGGAATTGTTGGATACAGAATATAGTTTATATAGAATATATAGTCTCCGTTATACCAGTTTCACTTTTACTGATAATTGTAGGTATCCCTCAAATGTTAATCACGTTTTTTTCCATTTCATTAATAAATTGTAATGCATTGTTTCACACTGAACTTAATTTTCGATTTATTAACAATATCTTCCCTTCGAGAAAACCCATCTACAAATGAAAATTTATCTTTAAGCGCAATCATTTAGAGATGCGATATTTAGGATATATACATACATTGTTTTCTTTATACAAGATTTTGTCCCCGTCATAAAGTCAACTTTGTGCAAATGCCGATAAACCGTTTGTGTGTGTCCTTTTTCTTTTTTGTCACTGCTTCTCTTCTTTTTCGTTTTCCCTCTAAAACTTTCCCTCTAATAAAATAAAAATAACACACGATATCAATAAGCGGGACAAATAAAATCAATTGTTATGATGCCATAACATATCACGCCCTCACATCAGAACCAAACACACAGAAACCAAGTAGGGAAAACACATACGTGAAGGAAAATGTAAAGCAACGAAGTTTTTATACCCTTTCAGAAAGCTTACAGATAGTCCTTGGCAGAAGTATCGGAAGTCGGTTAATTCTTTCGTTTCGTCTACTCAAAGCTTATTTTGCATATGATTGGAATAGTTTCTTCTGTTGGCCAGTTCGTTAGGCCAACTTGTCTTGATCGTCTCGAGATTCTATGGACACATTGGTAAGGGCATAAAAGGAATAACAGGAACAAGTCACCCTGCAATGCAATGCGATCCAAACTTTTTTTTTCCCATTGGTTTTCCGCCCCCCTTTTCTTTTTGGCGCTCTGCTTCTTCGTGTTGTTTTAGTTCGTTTTTGGATTTTGTCTGCGTTGGCGAAAACTTCTCACCCTTGAGGCGAGCAATTTTTATTTTTCTTCTTGTAGAACGACTTTGCGACTTGGGATAAACAAAGCCATAATTCAAGCAACGGTTTACCCGCCAGCAGAGCACAGCAGCAGGGCCCACGACTTGCATAAACAAATTGTGCTCAAGTGTACTTACTGTACGGTGGAATCCTGTATACGGAATAACCAGAGTTCCGATTCCTCTTCTTCAGGCCATGTGCTCGTCAAGCTTCAGCGTAAACATGATAGATTTATAGTTGGCTTTGTTTTCTGTGGTTGTCCGTCGTCCTCGGCAGCGGCAGCGGCAGCGGCGACATTGCAGTGCGCCAAATAACGTGTAGCATACTTAATGGCGTTCATCGTTGGTTGGCAGCTGGAGTTAGAGAAGGAGTGGGAGCTGAAGCTGCTTAAGCTTATCGCAACTCGTAAACATATGAGTAGGATAGGGGAAAATGGGATGGGAAGGAATCTACTAGACCCACATGAACTGGACCACAGAGATCTCTCTGATGCTGTGGCTGCAATCTCTGCGCCGGCTACGGGTTACTCAGCACTTGACTTTGTTTTCGTCAATAAATTTCCGACAAGTTTTTTTTTTTTTTGCCCGCTTCTCTCTCTTTCCCATTTTCTTTGTTTTATTTTTTTTCATCGCTTTACGTCCGGAACCAAAAACCGCATGTTGGGCGCCTGTTGGTATGCCACAGCATTTATTCTCTCTTTTTTTTTTGTTCTCTCGTTTTCTGCAGGCTTTGGCGCCTGAATGTAGGCGAAAAATTCCTTGTGCAAATTTGCGTTTAAATGGCGTGTTAACATTTAAATGTTATTTTTACGCCTAATAAAATGGCTACATAAAAAATCAGGCAACAATAAAAGAAAACTTTTCTGCTTTTCTGCATTTGAAAAGTTGTGAAAAGATTTCCATGTGAAAGTTGATCTAGCTCAATAGAGATAATCCAATACTGAAATGGTTAACAAGAATGAATGAATTGACTAAGCTGTGGCAAACGAAATGTTTCAAATAATTGTGAATCGTTTAGAAATCTCTTTCTTTTTCAAATGGACTTAGAAAATTTGTACAACTTGCTAAAATATAATATTTTTAGGTAATAGAAGTGACATAGAAATTGTAAAATCTGTTTTATGAAAACAAATATTCCATGCCATGTTTCGGATAACAGATATTATTTGAAAGAAAACCAAAGTCATGACAAAGAGAATCAGAACTCTATAAAAATTGGTTATCAAGTGATAGACGAAAACATTGATTACCATTTTTCCAAATAAAAAAGGTTTTATCAAGATTACTCCTTTCCAAAGAAATTGTAATCTTTTAATGTCTGATCTTCGTCGAGACTTTTTATATGGAATGGAAATGAGAATAGCAACAGATTTAAGACTTTCCAAGAAATTGTTTGTATCCAATTATAACTCTTTGTTTTATCTAGCAAAATACTCGTTTCTTTTACATTGAAAGCTTGGCATGCCTTTATGCTGTCCTAATACCCTTTCTTATTTTTTATATACATTATGGATATAGAAAGTACAGAGAAAGAAACATTTTCTATTAGAAGAAAACAAATTTTTGTGTCTAATATAAAATATAATAAAAATTTGATAATTGTAGAAACATAGGAAAATAAGTTATGTATTTCTGAAATATATTTTCTATCGTTTATGCTTATATAATATTAATTATATAAATAAATAAAAATAAATAAATAATTATAAATATTGATTCCAAAACTATTGTGCCTTCTTGACTAGACCCTCTGTCGACCCTCATGATATGAAATAAAATCTCAATTTTCCTCATCTTTCTTCGCTTAACTTAGTTGTAATTCTCAACTAGTTTTAGCGTTGAAACCATGGTATGGCATTTGCAATTCTTGTGCTTTCGGCAAGATCTGCTGATATAGAACTTTGTGGTTCTTGAAATTGCTATAAACATAACTTGTTCACCTTTTTAAGCCGCTTATGATATTTTATACTTATTCGTAAGTCTGTGAAATTTCTGGGCCATTTTATTTTAAAACTTTCAAACGTTTTTAAAGTGGTTTCTAAAGTCATACAAATCCAAATTGTTAGCTCCTATAATGATCGGTCAAAACGCTTAGACAGTTGAAGGGTTTCTTCCCAAAAGTATGCTACACATTTTCTTAATGCAAAGTATGTATTTCCCTTTTTGTTTTTGTTTCTGTTGTTGTTGTTGTTGTTGCTGCTGCTGCTTATGCAAATTGCTTTGGCTAATTTTCTAACAAATCCCTTCACTTCGGTCGCCTAGTGAACCTTTCGTGCCCGGCCTTTTCGCAATTTTGCTTATCTAGTCCGCTTTTCCTTTTGATTTCACACAAAGCACGAGAAGGCGAAAGCAAAAGAAAGTTATTCAGTTTACTTTCTTTATAAGTCAACTTTATTTTTCGCTTAATGCGCTTGAACGAATTGGGCGTTTTGGTTCTTTCTCGTTTGTTTGGTATTATTGTTTTAACATTCTTTTTTTTTTTTTGTTTTTCGTCTTCCGTTTCTTGTTTTTCTGTAGATGCAAAAAAGATTTTGTTGTTTTGGTATCTGGGTGGATTGCTTTGTTTTTCTGTGTGTCCTTAACTAAAATCCTTCGGGCTTGCCTTTGCCACAGTGAATGTTATTCTACAGAATCACAATTGTTTTTTTCCTCTAGGAAAATATCTGCAAATTGTAGCCAAAATATAAAGCGATTAAAGCAAACAATTTTGCAAGTCTGTGAGGAAAGTTTTTTAAAGCAAAAAAGTTGATTATAAAAGTGAGTTTCATTTATTATTCAATTTGAGCTTAGATTCATTTACATGGGATTCGAAAGTCAGTGAGAGCTTGACATCGGCAGTCATAACTAAAATCTCCAGAATCTTCAATGCTAAAACTAGTTGAGAATTATAACTCAATAAAGTAAAGTAATAAATACTGCTTGTAATTTCTTTGTCAAAACTTTTTCTTTTTAATTGAATCTATTAAAAAATGATTTGTTTTTGTTTATAAAAAAATTAAGTTAATTGACTGATCAAGAAAACATTTAACATTTTTATAAATGTACTTTTCTTATAAATGTGAAATATGTCAAAGGAAAGTGAAAACTGCTTAACTCAGAGAGAGAAAGAGAAAGAGAGAGAGTTGCAGGGCTAAACATAATGAAATGTTGTTTCTGTGATTTAAATCCCGGAGAAGTATGCTACGAAAGTGCGGGTGGATGCCCCTACCAACGCTCTCCACGCTCTCTCTGTCCACTCTCTGCTGTATACAGTAGTTGTTTCTTTTTTCCCTGTAAACATGGCATGTAACTCGGAGCATGCCTGGATGCCGCTTAAAGGACTCAACTCGCGACGCCAAGGTCCTTTATCAAAGCGAAAGTTGTTGCACAGTTGCATGGCCAACACACTAGCTTCAGTCCTTCTCTCTCTCTTACTCTCTCGACAACCCACACGCTAGCAGGTCAATTATCGCGCTTTGCATGCCACGAACAGTTGTCCTAAGTTGCAGCGCCCCACCCTCCTCCACCCTTACTCACCCTCTCCACCACACTTGCTGTTGCAGTTGCTGCCTGCTGCTGGCTATGCTATCTGCTGCTATAGTAAAAAATAAAACTGAAAGCCAAACAAATTTGTAGCTTGAAGTTGCCCCATTGAGTTGGCCTTGTATCTGTTTGTTTGCCTGTTTGGTTGTTTGGTTGGTTTGTTTAGCCCGCGGTTAGCCATTGCTATGAAAAAGTTTTACTTATTTTCTTACTCTTTATTTTTGTGTTTTGTTTTTTGGGCTATTT
Organism: Drosophila sucinea; assembly: GCA_018150745.1. NCBI lineage: Eukaryota > Metazoa > Arthropoda > Insecta > Diptera > Drosophilidae > Drosophila > Drosophila sucinea. Next base: position 7,275 of record JAECWP010000143.1, on the reverse strand, counting down.
TTTTTTTTGTTGATTCGTACTGCTAACGCTAATTAGGCATTACGTATCTTTAAGCTACACTAAATTGCGCTAATCATAAGGCACGCACACACACACACACTTGTAAAAGTTCTCTATCTTACTCTCCCTCTGTGTGTGCACTCTTTGGTTTGTTTCAAGTGCCATGCCACCGCCGCCTGTAAAATGTAAATTATGCCACCAACAACAACTGCACTCCAAGAATTGTGGCAATGTGCACTCAGCGTCATTTAGTGCTGCATGCCGAGAACAACCTTCCACACCCCCTCCCTTCACTCGCTTACCCTGCCTTCTCCCTTCCTAAGCCATATTGTGCTTGCCATTGTGCCCCTTACATAGTTTGCGGCGCGTGCAACGAAGTGACTAAGTTCTCTGTGTGTGTGTGTGTGTGTGTGCGTGTGCTTGTGTGTATGCATCCTGGGTGTGATTGAGTGTGTGTGTGGCCCATGTGTGAGATTACTTTTTGTTCGTTCCTTTTTGTTATTGTTGTTGCCATTTTTGAAGTTGAATTCCTGTTAAGTGCTTCCAAAGGATCCAAACGGCCATAGATGACTATTAATTGGTGTGGTTTAATTGGCCAATGGGCAAGCAATACCCTGTAAAGAAAATATTTATCGGCGATTGGCGACATTATAAGCTTTAAATTGGAAATTTCATAGCAACTATAATAATAATTAATTTACTCACATAATAATGATTCAATTTGAGAAAAAATAATTATTGTTTTTGAGCGAGAAAATAAAGCTCAAAAACAATAAAACTCATGGATAACAAATCGCTCGAATATAAAACTAAAAAATGTTATTTTAGAACTTTTTTTTTTATCGAATTTGGACAAACATTTTCAAACATGTTTCGAAAAATAAATTTTGGATTTTTATTCACTATTATTGTTAATTATTCGATTAAATAAAATATTCTACAATTCTTTATTGAATGATTGATTTTTTGTATTTCGGAAGCTTACGAAACAAATTATGAAAAATAAAATACGTTTTTTTTTGCAACTAACTAAATCAATCTTAGTCTTATTAGATAGTCATTTAGGTGTCATTTAGTCGTTATTTAATCGTCATTTAATTATCTTCATGATAAGATAATTTTCTAGATTATTCTCTTTGAAAATATTAAATGCAGCCTTGTTTCTTTCAAGATTTATGAATTATATATTTGTTCTTATTTAATACAGGGTATTTTCTAGTCATCAATCACGGCAGCATAATTCTGGTAGAGTTTATTAATCAATTAACATTTGAAAACTCTAACTGATTGCTTTGGACAAATAACATTTTTTTTTTATTTTTTCCTTTGACATGGTAATTAATCAATTGACGCAGGCAGACAATCAGTAAAAATAAAAAAGATAAAAAAAATAGTATAAAAATTGAACTACTTAAAGTTAATTATGGTTTTTAGTAATGCAAAGCTCATGCATTTTACTTAACAAAATTGTAATTCAGGTGGATTAAAAGAATTTAGCGACTAATGTCGTTTTAAAATTTAAAATTGCAATTTAAAAACTTTTCTTTTAAAATCGATTTACGTTTTACTTTTAGTTGTTATTATTTATTATAACTACAGTAAATTTGAATTTATTCGATAAAGTAAAAAAGAAAAACTAAATCATTTTCATTTCCTAGATGATTGCCATCAGAAACTTATAAGTACAAATTGGATAAGCTGTATCTTTTCGGCAGTTAAAATTATGTCAACCTGAAATGTCAAAATTTAACTATTTCTCTTAACAGAATGCATTTTCATTTCTAAATTATTTTGTTACAATTTTTAGGCTGTTCACTAAAAGATATGAATGTTTTATTTATGTCATGTTTGATTTGTGCCCTAAGAGTAGGACCATAAAATAAATATAAAATATTTGATTAAAAATTGCATACTCAAAGTAGAATAACAAGAAAAATGCTTAAAATAATACACTCACACTTGCATACACACACACCTACACACATTTGAAATGTGCCCTCAGGTGGCCTCATGAATTCTTTCTTTTCTTTTTTTGCTTGCATAAACAAAATAAACAAAAATTCACACAAAAATGCAAGAAAATTGCTCTGCCAAGTAACAATAAATGCCAGACGCCTGAGAATAGAAGACAAGTGAGCATATAGATAGGTACATGTATATACATATACATGTGTAGACCAACACATATATAGAATATATTTATATTCCAGTTCGATATGCAAAGCTTATGATAATGCCTTTGAAAATGGCCAAGGGTGTTAATAAAAAGCCGCAACCAAAAAAATTTCCAATCCCATGTCTTAGCCTCTAGGACCTTCAGTTAGGTCCTTGAATACACACACAAACACACACACACACACTCGCACAATATACAATGGAGATCAATTTTGTTGCTTGGGCATTGCTTTTTGTGCTTTTTGGTTTTTGTCCTGGAAAATTTTCAATTTCTATAAAAAATATAAAATGAAAAATTGTGCAAAAAATTTTACCATAACGTATGCAAAAATAACAAAAGGCCAAAACACAGACAGAAACCGAAACGCTATCAAGACCAAGAAGGCAATAGCACAAATATTTTAGTTTGCCATTTGACACTGGGTTGTTTCACAAGTTTGTCTAGTTTATAAAATTTCGAAGTAATAAAAAGGAAATAAGAAGAAATTGCTACTAAAAGTTGAACCTAAATCAAGTTATCTTGATTGGAAGAAGTAAAAATACTATTTTTTTGAAGTTTTGATGCAGAATTAGAAAATTTTTACGAAAAATTGCAAATGGAAAATTCCACAGGAAAATACGAAATTTGAAAATAATGTTTAACAATTTTTCGTTAAATCTTAACTATTATTTATTGTAAAGCAAAAATTATGATAAATGCATGTAAAGCAGCTTTAAAATGTGAATTTATATTGCGCAAATAAGTAGGCAACATAAATTTTTATGTGCTTTCTCTTTCTTTCGAAACCACAGAATATCCTTTAACACAATTTCAATATTCTACGCGACCGCATAAAAGCAATAAAAGACATCGAGACTGCTTGTCAAAAACAAGGCAAAACAAAAATGTAATTTTTCAATACATATTCTAAACTTGGTTTGGCACTTAAAGCCTTTTTCTTTTAGGTACATACATATATATAGTGTTAATTGGCATTATTTTAATTTTGTTGCTTAAATAGTTACCCAAAGTTTGTTTAATAGTTTTTTTACCATCTTCTGTTTCATCAGTCTCAATGTCATTTATTAGGAGGAAACCAAAGAAATTTGACGCTATATCAAGAGATGGAAGGATCATCAGCAGAATCCGCTAACGACTCTACTCAATCGTAGTTTGCCAAAACTTATTGCGAATTACCACTAATTAAACCGATAAAATCGTTTCACATTTGATATGCTACCAAATATAATTAATATACCTAAAACCAAAGGAATTTGAACTCTCAGTAGTTTACTAATGTTGGTTTTTCTTTTGACTAGGCAATAAAATAATTGGACTATATACTTACTGAACTTACTGTACAATCGCCCCTCGTTGCTTACTTCATCATCACTCACATACTGCATACTTCTCATGCTCATACGACCTTATGCATAAGTAATATCATGTTAGTGTCAATAGTTGTCAACGAAACGTTGTTGACAGGACCACCCCCGGCCTCGGTCCCGGTCCCGCCCTCCTACATCTCTCGCATCTGCACCCATCTGCCTAGTGCCACCTAAGACCTGTTTTCCTCCCATGATTGTGTTATTTTTTGTATTATTTCGCTGGCAGTTCGTTATCTTACTTATTTTGGAGACCGATAGACAGACAGACGGAGAGGGAGAGAGAGAGAGAGACTAGCTACCAGCTACCATATGCTTTACTCCACACCCATTGTATTATTTTAGATTGGCATTACTACTTACGAGCACGAGTACCACATTTTCGAGGGTGAAGGTTTACTAGGGTCTGAAGGAGGGGGGCTCCTTCAGCTAAATACAACAAGCTCGTTAGTTTTGCTCTTGGCGTTTCGTTTTATTTCGTTTATTTCGCCTTTTTTTTTTCGTTGCGCTGCTTTTGCCAACTTCCGGAGAGGCTCGGATGTTGCCCCACGGCATGTCCTTCAAGCAAACGCCTTACCGAGTTACTCTAACGCATGGGTTGTCCGTCCCAGCGAGTGTTTGTGTGTGTGTGTGTGTGACTGGGTGTGTTTGTGCTAGTTGTCTTGACGGAAAGAGTGGAGGGGTCCATGGCCAGGGCCACATATGTTACTTTATTGGCATTCAATTTGAGTTATCGCTATTTTTTCCTGTTCATATGCGTTTTTTTTTTCCTTCCATTCTGGAAATGAATTTTCTACTTTTCACATCGTCCATTTCCATTGTTGTTAGTGTCCGTGAATGTGTGTTGTGTGTTCTTATTGTTGTTGTTGCATCATGTTGAATGCAACCTCTGGGCTAGTCTGAGATTTCAACGTTTCGTTCTTTTCTTTGCGGCGTCTTGTATCTGGGCACGTTTTTCTATATAATCACATTTTATTTGAACTTTTATTTCACTTTATTTGATTTCATTTCTATGCCATTTTCAGTTTGAATGTTTTCATTTGTTTTTTTTTTTTGTGCTTTTCTTTCTCCACATTTTGTTTGTTGTCCAAAGTTTCTCTTTAACACACACGCAAAACACACACAGAAAGTTCAAAGTTTATTTATATTGATTGGCTATTGGGGGTCATTTGGGTATAGTGCATAGTTTTTCTGTCAGTTGTTGTCTATGCTAAATTTTTGATTGATCTAAGTTCAAGTTATATTTAATTAAAAACACTCAAACGACCAACCTTGGCCTTTGGCACTAGTCTCAAAGAAGAAATTCAATTTTTGTTTGAAAGACTTTAATCGATTTGCAAATTGCTTTATTCACTTTATTGGTTCTTTTTTTAATCACTTCTTTCAAACCTGAAAAAGTAGGTTTCTTAGATTTGAATTTGAATCTAGAGACACAGCGATCCTGAAGTAGGACCAGGAGTAACGTAGTGTGTAGTAGAGCTGGGAAACTATCGATGGCACTATCGAGTTATCGAATATTTACTTTTTTGCGCCACCATCGATTGTTTTTGGCCATTATCGATAGTATAACAAAACTTCTATGTCGATAGTATCGAATTTTGGCTCTCAAAACATCGAATGGCGAAACCATCTATAGTTTCCCAGCTCTAGTGTGTAGTGCTCTGTAGTCGGTTTTCTTAATCGTAGCCAGTTGATGTTTATGGGGGAACCCATGGCAATAATACTATGTTTAAGTTAATTATAGGTATATGCTAAATTTACTATTAAACTATTATTTATCCTAGTCATTGGGACCTTTTCACTTCAGTCTGATGCATATATTATACAAAAGATGGTCGCTTTAATTGAATGTGGTCAGAAATAATTGTGAAACTTGGAAATTTACCGAGACGACTTCTAAATTGTGCTGAAGAACCTGTGTATCGCTTTCACTCGAAGGTGAAATTGTTTTCAATGCTTTGTTTTGCATAATTTAAACAATTTCCTACATTTTCTATTGCTTTTTAATTTATTTGTATTTATTGAGGCATACACTCGTGCACACACTTCCATTCCCACTCCCCTACCCCTACCCCGACCGACATTTCCGTCTGCAGCTTGATGATGAGAGTCGGTTCCATTTTCTCATTCTCATTAATATGCAATAACATTCATAAGGACCTTTTGCAGAGTTTACTTTACCCAAAAGTGGTGGAGTCGCTCTCTCTCATGGAGAGACTGTGGGCCATTGCCCATTCTATTAATTAAACACAAGTCGAAGAGGAGTCCGAAATGTGAGACAGCGCACAGCGAAGCCAGGAAACGATGTCCTTGGGGTGTAAACAAATACGCGACTGCCACGCGCCAGTCATTAAATTTTTGGTAGAATCGTTGTGGGCGTGGGTGTCAGGCGGCACTCGAGAGGTTCGCGGCTTTTGAACTTTTTTCTTCACTCCACATTTTTTTTAAAGGGGGTTAACCGGAATGCGTGCGTGAAGGTGAAAGGGAGGCGAGGACTTCCCTGCCTTCGCGAGCCCAAAAGTTTGTGCTACCTTCGCAGGAAGTTCTTTTGCCTAATGAGAAGGTTTTCTAATTAATATCAAAAAATCTACACATGTTTATTACGGAAATTGGCAATTAGGTTAAATGAGAGAGAGAGAGAGAGAGAGAGGAGTGAGAGTAAGTTGGGGGAACGAAATTCCCTATACACTTTCCGCTGCCTCGGAGACCCTGTAGGTTAGCATGTCAGCTTCCTGCTTGGCATTGACATCGTACACCATGAGTTTACCGGGTTGCAGATTATCCAGTTTGTGCATTAGTTTGGCCTGGATTGCTAGGCAATCGGTACGCTCCAATGAAAGTGGTTTCAATTCGACAAGTAACTTTGTATGCTCATCCACTGAGATGACTTGCTATGGAATAACAAGATAATTTGATATTAATTTAAGAGAAGAGAGAAAGAAGTTAAGTTAAAGTATGAAATGTATGAAAATTAGCAATCGAATTGCTCACAAAAATAAATTAAGTAATTTGAAGTAGGATTTAATCACTTGAGAGCACATTGGGCCAGATTTCCTTTTCTTTTTTGCATAACGAATATTTTTGTATAAATTATTATGAATATAGTTTAACATTTGGAATGTATCATACATTGAATATTTCCAATCAATAAACTAAACAATTTTAGAGGCAACGCTGCATTTAAGACGCTCTGTTAAAATCAGATGTTTGGACAGGAATTTTTTACTTAACTTTGAGCTTCTGTTATAGCAACAACACGTATCCAAATTTCAAAAAAATTAAAAATAAAGGTCAAGAAATGTCAAACATAATGGTTATTAAGTGATTTCTAATTATGAATTTATTGTTGAAGTTGAGGATTCGTATATTGTTTGTATATTTTGGAGTAAAAAACCATATTTCAACCACTTTCTGCCAAAAAGTAGTAATGCGAATATTTACTTTAAACTGTGATCTTAAACTTGTTGATAACTACTTTTGACCATTCCTTTCATATTTTGCATGTTTAGCCAAATATAAGGCAAGTGATTCTGTCTTATTGGATCTTGGAAGCAAAGTAATTGGATTGGATTGTCGATGAGCTATATTTAAACGGTATATAAATTGCCTTAAGTGCTGAGATTTTTATTTATTTTATACATTTTTTAATACTCAAGGTTTTGAAACAGTTACCGATCATATTAAATTTTTTAGTTTTGACCAAAAAACGGAAGAAAAATTAAATTCAGTTAAACA